>VDFB02219161.1:0-14546 GCA_007258455.2 Sequoia sempervirens
TTTATTTTTGTATTTTCTAAAGTTTTTACAGGAGACACAAAAAAAAATGAAAATTGAAAAAATGAAAAAACAATGAAAGAATAAAACATGAATGAAGCAAAAACAAAAATGAAGAAACGATGAAGACAGAAACAAACAAACGACACGATGAGATGACAATGGAAAGACGAGGACCAAGATGAACGAAACGATGAAAACAAATGAACAACGCAACGACGAAAGATGAAACAAAGGACCAGACAAGGAACGCGAACCCAAACGACACCCAAAGGCGAAGTAGGGGGGGAACCAAGAACGAGAACCTTGGAAAGGTTCCTTGTTTCAGTTCTAGTCCGATATCTGAATCCGACAGAGACAAAGAAAACGAAAAGAAGAAAAAGAAAAGGGGGTCCCCAACTTTTCCAAGCAAAAGTTGGGGCATGTATGCAAGGCATAATGAGACCAATGGAAAATGGGTTTGTTTTAATAACACCAACTAAAAATGTGTTTTTTTTAATAGCACCAAAATGAAAACATTTGATTTGTCTTGTTCATTTTAATTGCACCAAAATAAAATGTGGAATTTGTAGGTGTTAGCTAGCAGATTGGGAACCTTGAGATATCACAATTCCACGCTCGAAAGGTGCCAAAATTAACCAAACAACTCTGAATATTAACCTTTAAACAACGACAAATATACTTTGAATTTTGTCGAGGTACAACTCCCTCATAATATTTTCAATGAATTAAAATGCTTAAAATTAAATATCATGTATGCTTTTAACCAGAAAGCAATAAAGGCATACCTAATATCAGGAAAATTCCTAAATATCAAGTGCAAGATCTAACAAGTAAGAAAAATTGGCACAAAGACCAAATTTAGCTAAACTATTTAGGAATAAAAACATACACCCAATACCATCTGAGAAATGAAATTAATTATGAAGAAAACTGCATCACTTACACAAAGATAAGATATTGCATTAAGATGTTCTCAAACACAAGATTCAAGAACCTAGATTAACTTCACAAACTGAATGCACAAAGATAAACAGTAATTTCATTCACAACAAAATATCTCATCGAGCAGTTTCAAAGTGTTTAGAGAGAGAGCATATGAAAATAGATACAATTAAATAGGCAAATGAGTAACTTCCTCTTTCTCTTTTTCATATCCAATCAAAATGAAAATACAAATAAAAGAAAGAAGGGAAGTTGAGCCATCATGATGGTGTCACTTCATTTCCAACTTCCAGGGTCACCAAGGGTTTCTTTTGCAAGGCTTGGAAATCCTTAAGGATGTGTAACAGTTCTTTATGCTGACAAATAGCCACATTTGTCATCCTATCCTTCCACGTTAGATGATTGTCATCATTTTTCTCCACACAAAGTTCACAAACCTTCATGAGATCGATTGCTTGGTATGCAACTAAATGTAATTCGCTAAGCTTCTATAGGTGCTCAGCATTGAGTGAAGGTAACTCAAGTGTTTCCTTAACCATTTTTTAGAAACTGTCTATCAAAACCTTGATGTCTATGTCATTCCTAATCTCACCTTTATCTAGGAGCAACCCAAGAGCCACCAAGGTGCCCAGTGCTTCTTTTGAAATAGTAGTACACTCATCAATGATTTCCTTAAGCAATTTGTAACTTCCACTCTACCCCTTTGTTCCATGTCAAGTAACGAGTGTCTAAAGCATTAGGTATAATTTTCTCTATAGCCAACTTCTCCATATCCTAGCTTAACATCAAATTCAATTCAGTTTGGTAATTGTTCCATAACCTCTCTTATTTTTCTATCACAACAATCTCCTCCCCTAAAGTGGTCTTCAATGCATTTGTTTCTTGGAAGCATTTTATGGATTCAGAAATTAGAAAGCTTCCCTTTTTAATTAGAGACTCACTCCAATCATCTATAGCCTTAAGGTTTGACAACTTTTAATTTTAATCATGTCCTCTTTTCCAACCACAGTTAGATATTCTATAGAGGAATCAACCTGAGAGAGGTGTTGAGGAACAATCTCAAACATAGACCTTAGAAATTCAGTCAAGTCTTAGACCTAGGCTTTTAATTCATTCTTACTTTCTTTATCCTTTTTTGATCTTTCAACCATTTTGGTCATATAAACCTGAAAAATCTGAACGTCTCCATCTCTAGTAGGAGGGCCAAGATCTACTCTGTTCACCTCATAATCACTTGTTGCGTCCTGAGTAACATCCTTTTGTGTTGAAGGGTACACAATCTCTATTTGGAGGCTTCCTGACTCTGCATCATCTATCAACCTAGCAGTAGTCTTTAACTTTTTCAATTTTCGGGTTGAAGATCTCGATAACAATTGGCCTACCATATCCTACTTAGGTAAACTAGGCTATATATTCTTTCTTTTTCTTGAAAAAGATTCCTCCAACAAGGATGGAGTCATCGAGACCTTGGTTTCTTTAAAACTTGGAGATTCGAATAATTCCCTAGTAATCAGAGCGGTGTCCTCTACAGATGCAATTGCTTGCAGCTTTTGGGATGTACCTACTTCTCTGATAGGTGATTAATCCTCAGAGGGGGAGGAGTTGAAATTTAGGGTTTGCAAACCCTCTTTTTCCTCATCTCCTTCATTCTCTTTTTCTATAATAGGAAAGTTAAAGATATCTTCCACACAAGTTTGTGAAAAAACATTTTTTTTCAATGGATCCTCGCCTCCATCTCCTTGAGCCCCTGATGGTAATGACTAGGAAATATCATCAGTTGATTGCCGCCTGCAGAAGCTTGAGAAGTGACCATGGCAGGTTGTGACTCTTTAGACCTGGTGTGAGGATGGGACTATTCTATTATTTTCTTGGTCACCCATTCTCGTGTTCTAGTCAAGATATTGACAGTCCTTGCCTCAATAGTCTCTTTCTCCCTACCGCTCTAGTCCATGGTAGGGATAGGTCAGTTTTTTATTAATTCAATATAGACTGGGTCTACCATGTCAGACCCATCTTCCATAATGCCCTATAGATCCCATTTCAAATCATAGATGATTATCTATTCCACTGACAACATCATCCAACTCCTTTTGTTGACTTCATACTCATCAAAATAGTCAGCCCAAAAATCTTCAAGGTTAGGCTAATGAAAGAAATTAGGGCTTAATTTCAAATTATTCTTAATATAATCTTTTAAATCAAAAGGAACTCGCTCTCCATATGAAAGCATATTATACTTTGATAGTTCCTTTTCAATATTTAGGGCATCAGACATTGATTGACAACTATAAGAACTGAAACCAAAAGGAAAGTGAATTGTCAATCTTTTCCTGCCTTGGCACAATCTATTTACATCAACCAACTTCCTGCTTACTTAGATGATCACCCACTTATCCTCAGGGTATTTAGGAAGTTTAATAAAAAATCCAACATATCCACCAACCCTTATGTAAGATAATATCTAAAATTGAATGAAATGACTACCATAGAAGTCCACAAATTGCATTGCTTTAGGTGACAACCACATTGCACGATGTCCCTATAACTCCCTGACCATTCTCATAGTGAAAGTATTAGTCACTCTCTTGAAATACTGAAAGCTCTTATGGAGCTTTAGCTTATCAAAATAATCATAAATGGGTACTTTCTCTGGAGGTAAATCACTTGTTTTTAACCAAGGCCAAGGTCTAGTGCTAGTGATGGCATACATCAAGTATGAGGACATGTAGAAGAACCTATTGAGGGTAAAGAATGTCATCAACTCATGTAGGTGATCACTAGTAATTTCTGCCCAATCCAGGAATTGCTCTTCGCATAACATAATTTGGATGAAGAAACACATCCATTCTTCAAATCCATGAACGTCTTCATTTCCCCTCAACCTATGTAGTAACACTACAATGTCAACCACTTCTTCCACAAAATGAGTTATGTGCAACTTCCAAGGTAATTGAGACTTACCCCTCTTAGGCTTGGCCAACCTAGTTTTTTCTATTTCATTCTTGTAGACCCCTTTCTTTGCAGATAATTCAATTTGAGAATTTGTCATTTTCATAGGTGAATACTCATCCTTTTTTGGGATTCTTAGGCAAGACACAAGGGTGGACCTCTAGACTTTTAGAACTAGTCAATTATCTTCTATCCTAACCTCTTGTGTTTGTGAATTATAGTGCCTAATGCCATCTAAGATGAGTTTGAGGCATTGTACTACTAAAGGAAATTCGGAAGCTTTGACTAACCTACTATAAATTACTCGTTCAATGATGGGTGATGGATTTGGTTTATTGAATTTACTTCTTATTTCACCCAAACTCACAGGGCCCAGATGGGTATCTCCAATTTTTGGTCCCTCATAATTTAACTTGGACACATATTCATAACCCATATACTTAACCCTCACCATGAATGAGAGTTTATATCTCAAAAAATAGATAACCTTCTGAAATGTAGACAAAAATATTCCAGGAAAGCAAGTTGAAACAAGTGAATACTATAAATACCTCAATGGTGAATCCTACAACTAGAATTTTGTGTTTCATTTGGCTCATCCACGAAGAACTTTTTCACAATGAGAATGTTTGTCCGACACTTTGAACTTTCTTAAAACTTTGCGGAAAAACATGGGAGTTGATGAGCATTTAATATCTTTAATTACTTCATGACATGTGGTAGTTGTTGCTTCATCATTTTCAATATAATCGTCTTTCAAAATTTGAATGTAAATACCTATAAGTGGTAAAGTGGAGAGTTCAACGAACCACACAAAAATGCGCTTGAGTTTGAATAACATGTTGATATGCCGCTTAAATAACAATTATCATGTAGCCAGGAAAGGAAATTTTGAAAAAGTAGACAAGACACCACCCAAATTAGAGAACACAAAAACTTAATAGAAAACAAGCTCAAGCGACAAGGCAGAAGATTTAGTGAACTATATAAAATACCACCTGGGTTCGAATGACTACAAAAATCACCACCTAAGTAGGACTAAGTTGTTTATAAGTTGGTAGATGGCTTTTCATGAAGCAAGGAAAAATTATAAGGTCATGGTGGCTCTGACTGGGGATGAAGACTGACCAGGATGAAGGAATGAACCCAGATCCAAATTAGTATGATTAGTTCCCTATCCATTGGGCAATAGAGTTAGCTAAAGTGGAAACACACTCTCCAACACCCAAGAAGAAAACCAAAACAAAACCAAAACCCTAAGCTAACTATGTACAAAAGGGGTCATGAGGCAATCAAAGTTGATAGAGTTTCAGGTCTTTTTTATAAGGAATAGGCAAGGAAGTCCCATCAGGGTATGTGAGATGAAAATTATTAGGCACATACTCATGATTTATATTGAAAGGACCAATCCATAGTGCATCAAACTTGTTATGGGCACCTTTAGGCTCTCTACACTTGTCCCATAGCAAAACTGAATCTCCAACCATAAACTTTCTTGGTTTAGCTTTTCTGTCAAAAATATTCTTGACCTTTGCTTGATGTATGGTTATCTTATCAACCATTTCCTCCCATTTTTCTTGAATCTTAGCCAAATATAAAATCCTTCTCTCCAAGGCATCACTAAATTTAGCCTCCTCAATAGCAATTTGTAACTTGTGAACTGATAATTCTAGTGAAAGAGGAAGTGCACTTTTTACCCCATATACCAGCTTGAAAGGGGTCATCCCAATGGCCTTTTTAGGAGTCATCCAGTCTTCCCATAGAGCTTCATATAGTCTTTTATTCCAATCTTCTTGGTTTTCATCAACTAATTTCTTGATAATACCTATCAAATTCTTGTTGTTGGACTCTTCCTGACTATTCCCTTGAGGGTAATAGTCAGTTGAATTAGATAGGGAGATTCCATAATCATAGCAGAAAAGTGGAATATCACTAGAGAAAAAATAGTTCACATTGTCAGCAACAAGCTTGTGTGGAACTCCATACCTGACCAGAATATTCTCTTTAATAAAATTACAGACCACCTTCAAACTAGTTCTCTTGACTAGGATTGCTTCCACCCACTTGGTGAAGTAATGAGTGGTTGTAATAAGGTGATTATGACCACCACTAGACTGTGGACTGATTGGGCCTATGAAGTCAAGACCCCATTGTTGAAATGTTCCATTGATAATTATAGGCTTAGGTGGCAAAGCTGCCAACTGAGGTCTTCCTGCAAACAACTTGCATTTTTCGTACTTGGAAACCCAATGATCAGTGTCTTTGAACATCACAGGCTAGTAATAACCATGTCTCATAATTTTGAAAGTAGTCATGGTGGAAGAGAAGTGACCTCCATAGGCCTCATTATGGAAAATTTTAAGCAACTATTCTTATTGAGCTTTATCCACGCACTTCAAGAACATTCCATCTATTCCACGTTTGTACAAGGTTTCACCCCAAATAACATACTTATCTTCTTTCAATTTTAAATTCCTTTTCTACTTGGTTGAGAGGTGCTTAGGGAATTTTCCATAAGTGAGAAAATAAGCTATATCGGAAAACCATTCATCTTGTAAGCTGACGATCAAAACCAATGGTAAATATTGATCTTCTTCCTTCAAAATTTCCATCATCAACTTACAGAGTCCTTTTCCTCTGACTAAATTTTTAGGCTTCAGTTCTAAGTCATACTCTTGCACCTTTGTTATCTAGCCACCCATCCTGTTGCAATCAATATTATGTTGAGTCAATATACTCTTAACAACGGGGTCTGGAACATATACCACTGAGTGTGAATGTAGGATATAGAAGCAAAATTGCTTAACTACCCTGACTACTACAAACGCCTATTTCTTGATTGGAGAATTATTAAGCTCATGTTTCTTTAATGTATTTCTCATAAAGGCAATAGGCGCCTAAATTTTATCCTCATTTTCTTGTAGCAGCATGGTAGACGTAGTATGCTTAGAAGCATAGCAATAGATAATGAAGTCCTTCTTGAAGTCAGGACCAACCAGGATAGGAGCTCAGGCAATTACTTCCTTGATATTTTCGAAGGCTTGCTTCCTAGC
This sequence comes from Sequoia sempervirens, assembly GCA_007258455.2. Classification (NCBI taxonomy): domain Eukaryota; kingdom Viridiplantae; phylum Streptophyta; class Pinopsida; order Cupressales; family Cupressaceae; genus Sequoia; species Sequoia sempervirens. The sequence continues at coordinate 6,945 of VDFB02219161.1, forward strand.
CTCATTCCATTTAAAATCTTATTTTTCCTTCATCATTTCCATAATGTGCTTAGTGATTTCAGAAAAAATTGGAACAAATTTCCTCAAGAAATTTACCTAGCCAAAAAAAGACTTCACACCATTCTGATTTGAAGGAAGGCTTAATTGTAAGATAGCCTTTACTCTATCTAAATCTATTCTAATACCTTATGTGGACACAATGTGACCCAAATTTTACCCTCAATGATGAAAAAATAGACTTCTTGGGGTTAAGAGAGATACCATGTTCTTTACATCTTTGTAAAAATCATTCCAGATCCTACAGGTGATATGTTCTTTTCTTAGAGAACACCATTAAATCATCAAGATAAATGACTATAATCTTGTTTTGGAAGTCACCAAAAGATAGATCCATATCCCACTGAAAGGTAGCTCCTACGTTAATGAGTCCAAATGGCATCTGATTATAAGCGAAGGTTCCCTAGGGCATGGTGAATGTCGTTTTGTGTTGATCTTCTCCCACCATGCTAATCTGATTGTAACTAGAGAAGCCGTCCAACATGGACATCATTTCTGAACCAACAACTACTTGCAAGATATGTTGCATGTTAGGAAGTGGATAGTTATCTTTTAATGATGCTTGATTAAGATTCCTAAAATCAACACATATATGAATTTCTCCATTTTTCTTGTGAACTGGTACAATGTTCACTACCCAAGTAGAATGATGTATGGGATATATAATTTTTGCTTTCAGCATCTTGTCAATCTCTTTAATGATTGCATCAGTTACCTTAGGATTATAGTTCCTCTACTTATGTTTGAAGGAATTTGTTCCTTCTTTAAGTGGTATGTGGTGTTGAAACTTCCCATCCCTGAAGTTTTTCAAGTCATTGTACCACCAAGAAAAAACCTCTTTATATTTAATCAATAGGGCTATCAATTTTTCTTTCTCCTCTAGAAAGCAGCATTTTCTGATGTAAACCATCTTAGGGGAATCAAGGTCCCCAATGTTAATTTCTTCAAATTCAACAAAGTTTCCAACGAAATTGCTCATTTTTTCATTTTATAGAATGATCATGGCGGTCAAATAAATCCTCAAGAGAAACCAACTCTTTAGGTATTTTATTCCCCTTTAGCTGAATTATTTCATCTTGGAGACCACCCATCCTACTAGGACAAAAATCCTTACATTGATTATCGCTTCCTTAAAAAGAGACTTGAGCAAAAGCCTCAACATTTTCTAAGAAGGCCTAAATTTTTTTGTCATCTTCAAAGACCTGCTAGTGGTTTATGTTGTCAGGAACTTTGGGTCGATAAATAAATTCAATCTTGTAGGATTTATCTTTAAATTTTAGGTGTGGAAGGAGAAAAGAGGCCGAGACTACTAGTGAGTCAGCCTTTGTGTTAAATTCCCTAGGAATGGCTTCTATTGAGAAGGCATCAAAATGTTCAATGGTAGTCCACACTCGATTCCAATAATGCTTCAACCTTTCATTCTTAATAGTGAAAACATTTTGTACCTACTTAACAATTAGATTTTCATCTCCCAAAACCTTAAGCATCTTTATTCCCATACCCTTATCTTTGATTAACCCTAACAAAAGGGCTTCATATTCGGCATATTGTTTGTATTCTCAAATTCTAGCTTATAAGCGAAAGGAAATTGCTCACCAAAAGGAGAAGTAAGAATGACCCCTGCTTCTGACCCAGCATGGGAACAACTTCCATCAACTCTAGTGTCTAGAGCTTAGATTCTGAATTTGGAATATGTACATCATCCTCTTTTTCTTCTCCTAAGAAAAGTGTATAGTTTCCAAACTCATTTTCTTCGTACAACATCTGTGCTTTGGGATCTTCAAAGTTGAGCACATATATCTTGTATTTTGACTCAGGCTCAAGGTGCGCTTTCTCCTTACCGATAGTTATAGTGGTATATGACTAGTCCAATTGTATGTCTCCTCCCAAGTCTTTGCAAAATCTCCTGCTCAGAAGCATACCATAACTAGTAGGTATATCTGCGACCAATATGGTGATTTTGAGTCACTTGTTTAGATAAGCCACAATTGCAACTTGAGCATCATTAATTTTTCCAAGGGAATTTGCTTGGAATCCATTGAATAACACTTTTTGAATGTCTCAGTCATTTCTATCCCTAGGGCTTTAGCAATTTGTGTGTTCATACATTGTCAGAAGCACCTAAATCAATGATGCAATTGTTAACTTTGAACCCATTTACAAATAATGATACATAGAATGGGTAAGGTTTTGCATCATAGGTTGATGAAGAGAGAATTTTACTACTAGATGCAGCATTAACAGTTGAATCTCGGGGTTTGATCATTGCTTCATCTAGGCCTACATGTGATTCAGAATGTCCTGGCCTAACATATTCAATTAACCTATCTAATTCCTTAGGATTCATCTTTAAATATTCAGCCTAAGAAATCTAAAATTTAGTAGTTTTACAAAACTCCACAATATCAAAAGCCCCTGCTTGACCTTCCGGGGGTGATACAATAGGATTTTTAGGAGAGCTATTAACCAAACTTTGTGAAACATTTTCACCCTTGGAAGTTGCAATAGCTTTTTTAAGTAAAACCTTAGGGGAATTTGGAGTACCTTTTTGATTGTAGTGTTGTTGGCTTCGAGTAATAGCAGCATAGGTAGCATCATCCAAGTGATATAAACATATCCTCCTCTATCATCATCGGGTTCAAATTCTAAGTATCCATTTGCAGAGTTGCCATATTGATTAGATGAAGTACCTTCCTCTGTGACTTCTTCAATAACTTCTTTGGTAGGGATTAATTGCATAAACCTATTCATTTTAGGGTAGTCAGTACCATCATTATTAGATGTGAGGTGAAAGACACACATATTCTTTTTAATGTCTGGAGGAGGAGCTTCAATTGTTATCCTCTATTGAGTTGGAGGAAAAGCTAGTGTCTTATTTCCTAGCTAAAAATTTGTCCTCCTGGGAATGTCTTGATAGGGTTGGTTACCTTTCGGCATCTTCCTTTTGAGAGCGAATATTTCATTAGCCAATCTTTGAATCATAGGATCGAAGGAAGTAGTAGGAAGTGATTTGTTCATATGTAATTCTTTTTTTCCATTTCCCAACTGAAATAAAATCGTCCTCTAATTCAACAGCTAATGCTTGTGTAGCTTCTAGAGTATTTAATGGTTGCCTCTTTAAGAGAAGACCAATATCAGGATGTTGTGTGTTGATGAAGAAACATTTTGAATTTCCGTAGAGGGTCTCTTAGCGACTGTAATTTGATTCACTATCCTATTAAACTTGGCCACAAATTCCCTCATAGACTCATTCACTTCTTTCTTCATCTGAGTAACTTGTGCTATCAGAGTTAGGTCATCATTTGCACTTTTGAATCTCACTTCAAACTCATTGTGCATAGTGGCCCAATTAGTAATAAATTTGTGAGGCAACTAATAAAACCATTGTTCTATTGCATCAACTAAAGACTACAAATATTTTACTGCTACATCTTCTTCTTGTATTGCAAGCATGCCACATGAGGTGAAGAAAGCATCAATGTGTTCTTCTAGTGAAATCTCTCCATCTCCTCAACATTTAGGCAAGTTCTTATGAGAAGCCTTGGGTAAATCATGCAGATTATTTCCCAACTACAAGGGGCCAATAGCCGCACCCCAAGGAAGGGGTGGTTGATTAGCCACATTAAGGGGAAAATTAATTACAACTGGAAAAACAGTTTCATGTAAAATGAGTGCTTGGGAGATGGAGCGATCTGAATCTGTTCTAGTAGGTGAGGCGGGTTTTCTTCTCGCCCCTACCCTTCACCTAGAGGGAATAATATAGGAAAAATAACTTCTTTGTAGGGTTTCAAAAGTAGGATTAGAAATTCCCCTACTTCTTTCCCCTCTAGTAAATCTATGAAAATCCAAGGCTAATTGAATTACTCATGAAGTATGCCCAGACAAGACAACCCATAACTTTACAATTATTTCCCTAGTGGAGTCACCAAAAATATGTTGGCTAAAAAATTGGCCACCTTGATATATCACAATTCCACGCCCGAAAGGTGCCAAAATTAACCAAACAACTCTGAATATTAACCTTTCAACAAAGACACATATACTTTGAATTTTGTCGAGGTACAACTCCCTCAAAATATTTTCAATGAATTAAAATGATTAAAATTAAATATCATGTATGCTTTTAACCAGAAAGCAATAAAGGAATACCTAATATCAGGAAAATTCCTAAATATCAGGTGTAATATTGGGCAAGTAAGAAAAAATGGCACAAAGACCAAATTTAGCTAAACTATTCAAGAATAAAAACATACACCCAATACAATATGATAAATGAAATTAATTATGAAGAAAATTGCATCACTTACAAAAAGATAAGATATTTCATTAAGATGATCTCAAACACAAGATTCAAGAACCTAGATTAACTTCACAAACTGAATGCACAAAGACAAACAGTAATTTCATTTGCAGCAAAATATTGTATTGAGCAGTTTTAAAGTGTCTAGAGAGAGAGCATATGAAAATAGATACAACTAAATAGGTAGATGAGTAACTACTTCTTTCTCTTGTACATAGCCGATCAAAATGAAAATACAAATAAAAGAAAGAAAGGAAGTTGAGCCATCATGATGGCGTCGCTTCATTTCCATCTTCTAGGGTTTCTTTCGCCAGGCTTCGAAAGCTTTAAGGATGTGTAATAGTTCTTTATGCTGATGAATAGCCACATTTGTCATCCTCACCTTCCACTTCAAATGATTGTCCTCAGCTATCTCTACGCGGCATTCACAAACCTTCATGAGATCAATTGCTTGGGATGCGACCAAATGTAATTCGCTAAGCTTATGTAGGTGCTCAACATTGAGCGAAGGTGAATCAAGCATTTCCTTAACCATTTTTTGGAAACTATCTATCATACCCTTGATGTCTACATCATTCCTAATCTCACCTTTATCCTGAAGTAATCCAAGAGCCACCAAGGTGCCCAGTGCTTCTTCTAAAATAGTAGTACACTCATCAATGATTCCCTTAAGCTTCTATAAACTTTGTTTAGCAATCTGCAACTTTCACTCCACCCCTTGTGTTTGTAAAAATCGAATGGAGTTAAACAATTTAAACATGCTTCTACACCTCTAAATAAGACATTGCATCTAAGATTTAAGAAATTTAAACTAATTTAAACTAAAAATCTTCAAAATCTGTCCTATTGCTCTCTAACTCTAAAGATCTCTCTAATCTACTTTGCTCTCAGATTTTAGAAGCTAATTAGACCATTGAAATGACACTTAGAGAACGAGAATTCAAATTAATTCTATTCCTATATGATTAAATAATTAAAACTACTATAATGGCTGCCATGACTGCAAATGCTGAATGCTGGATGAATGCTGAATGGATGTTGGATGAATGCTGAATGCTTGAATGCTGGATGAATGCTGGATGCTTGAAATGAATGCTGATGCTTGAAAACCTAAGAGTAAGATTGCACAAGTTGGGATCCATTTCCTGTAGCCAAAGAGTGTATTTATAGCTTTCACGACAGCACATTTGCATAGGGATACGGGATAAGAGGCTGGGATTCAATCTGGAGAATTGAATGGCATGGGATGAGAAGATGGAGCTGATCATGGAGGATTGTTTCTCCCCATGAAAACACCAGGCAAGATGAGAGGGAAGGTGGTTGGAAGAGGATTGAGAGGACTTCCTGCAGGTTTGTCCCTCGAAGCTCTTCCCGTGAATGATAGTAGAATTAATTAGATTTTGAAAATTTAATTTTATTGGTGAGTGAATAGTGGTAAATGATTTATGCATTAATTTAAATAATTTTAATTTATTTAAATTTAGCAAAAGGGGAATAAATAATTTAATAAATCAAACTATAGGGTTTGTTTATTAAATTAAAACAAAAGGAAAATGATAATTAAATAAAAGATTTTAGATATCTTTATTTAATTAAGAAGAAATGTGATGAGGTATTTAAATAACACAAATTATTTAAGTTTGTGTATTTAATTTATGATAGAATTATAAAGGAAGCAATAATGATAATAATTAAATAAAACAAAGTTTTTAATTTTTTTTTATTTAATTAAGAGATAAATAATATGATAAAATAGAAGAATTAATAATGAACTTAATATAAATAAATATTTCTATTTATTTATTAAATGGTGTTAATTTAAGATTAATTAATCAAATAAGTCATTATTTAATTAATTAGATTCTCGAACCATTTTAGGTGTCTACATTTTGCCCTCTTTGAAGTGATGTGTTTAAGCATTGCTTCAAAGAATAATTGCCTCAAAGCTGCCAGTATTGACGAAAAGTTTTAAAATATGCCCTTGATTTGTCCCAAATGTTGAATTTTGAAATGATAGCGATATATGCCCCCACGGGAGATAAATTGATGAATTTTGAATTTTTTTATGATTTTTCAAAAATATTTGAATTTTTATGATGATTTGATGATTTGATGAAGAAACAATTTATCTCCTGACAAAATTGTCCAAAACTGCCCCTGCGATAGATGAGAGTTAATTCCTCAGAAGGAAAAATAAATAAATCCCATGAAAATCCCACAAAAATAACCTATAAATGCTCAAAAGGTCATTTTCAAAAGTCATTTGTGCATTTGACTTTGATAATCTTGTGATAGAGACCCTTAGAGTGCTAGAGCATCAGGATGTCGATCCCTTACCAAACCCACCGACTTGAGCGTGTGCGACGTCACCAGCGTCCGACCGATTATGGACTTTTGGTACGTACCCCAAATCCTCCTTGTAATTCGCGCTCATACTTTTTAGTTTAGTTTTCACGTGTTTTTTAGCATTTTAGCGCCTGGCTAGCGCAAAATAGCACGTCAGTAATCTGTTTTAGCGCGCCAGACTTTTAGTGCCAACAGAAATATGTAGCGCATCAGTAGGCTAGGGTGGCGCGCAAGAATTTTAGTGCGTTGGGTCAATTCTGCAGCGCTTCAATAGGATTTTGTAGCGTGCCACTAGAAATAGCGCTTTAGGTAGATTTTGTAGCACTTCAGTAGGATCTTGTAGTGCGCCATAAGAAATAGCGCTTTAGGTAGATTTTGTAGTGCATCAGTAGGATTTTGTAGTGCTTGGAAGTATAGATTGATGAAAATTGTGCACTTTGATTTTTATTTCATCGATTTGTTGTTGATTCCATCTATTTTAGTTTGATCTTGACTAAACAAATGGTAAACTATCTCATGATGAGCGAGATCCATTGATTGATAATAATTACCCTCATAATAGGCGAGGAATAATTAAATTTTTTGAAGGGATAAACCTGATTGATAGATGAGGGTTCCTTCTTGATAAATTGATAGTTTGATAGGTAAAGCACAATTTTTATTTTTTTAAAAAAAATTGATGACCTCCTGATGTTTGATATTTCTGATTGATAACGTATTGTTCTATAAATTTTTTTTTTTTGTATGATAACAGGAGCATTTAGATGTTATCCAGGTGCGAGAGCAGTTCCCCTGGCCTTTTGATATGATACCACGACTTTTAGTGGATGAGAGGCAGCATATTACCGATTGTGGTTTAGCCTCATTACTGGATATGCCCCATATTAGACTTAATAGGG
>VDFB02219162.1:0-18486 GCA_007258455.2 Sequoia sempervirens
AGAATACGATATTCTATCTCTCTTGAAAGGTAATCTTCAACAATAAATTACTGAAAATCACCCCAAGGTCTCTCGGGTGTTAGGTCATAACAATGCATAAACAACTCAGATAAAATGTGAAATGCTGGTAATCACAATCAGACCTTACTACAAGCAAACTGTATCCTTTCAATTTATCAGATTTGACAATATGGTGATCTTGAATCCTAAATCTAACTGAATAATTAAAGAAACAGCAAAAGGTAAGGATGCAAGGAAGTAATAAAACTTAAACTACTACAAGGAAAAGCAATGTAAATGACATATATGTGGAATGGACCTATCTCAAACAACCAATTCCTGATCGACCCACAATGCAATCTTACAAGAACAGTGCAATCTTCTGAGGTATTTAAATTTTCAAATCATAGACTTGCATCTACAATCGAACTTGAGCACACTGAATATACGGTCCAGGTTGACTTTACCAGCCTACTACAATTAGATAGTTACTGGGAGTATAGACCAGAGATAGCTACAAACATTCCAGATATGACACCACAAACATCATTTATCCAACCAAAACTAATTTACTTCTGAGTACTAAACCCTAAATCTTCAAGCAATTTAAAAGATAGAACAAAGGAACCATGCAAGATGAAATAACACAAAGGATTTCACCAGGAAAACCACAATGTCTTCAATTGTATTAATCACCAAATGTTGCAACAATTCAACCGTTCTGATATAGTATTTGCTTCAAGAAAAGACTAAGAAAATCTAACTATTGCTCTTGCTTATCTCTATTACTGCTCAGCTAACCAATGTCTAACCCTTACAATGAGGCAAGAATGCCTATTTATATCAAATTTCCCCCAAAACATGTCGGCCCAGCCAAACATTTTACAAAATAATAAAAACTGCCAAAACAGGTCGGCCAAGGAAACAAACTAAGGCACACATTTAATGCCATCATCCAAGTCGGCCAAGGCACAATCCTCAAGGAAGTCTAGTCCAATGCATGCCCCATGATAATAGGGAAGCACAAATCTCAAACTTGAGCATTAACTGCCACTCCCCTTGTCCTTCTTCTGCACTGACGTCCCTTGGACACTCGAGAATATTCTATCCAGCTCAGCAATAGGTGGCAATGGCAAAACCTTGAGCCGACATTTAATTGAATCTATCTCTTCCTTGGACCGCTCGACAACTTTAATCCAGTCTTCCTTACTGACCATGTATCTATCCATCACCGCCAAGTATGTGGCTGCATCATCAAGTAAGTGGGCGGTGACAGCTCCATCAGAATCCGGGGCATAAATTTCATGCCACCACTCCTTCAATTGCTCATGGCTCAGATACTTGGGGGCTATCTTCTTCCTCCCTGTCATTACCTCAAAGAAGGCAATGCATCCGTCATAAACTGATGTCAGGTCACCATCAATTGACTTCCTTCGTTTTTGTATCTTCTTTAATGCCTTCTATCTGATCTGCAATGCCTCGAACCACTCCCATGGTTCATCCAATCCGGAGGAGGGAAGGATTCCATCCTTAACCAACTGCTCTTTTCCATGCCCTAGGATAGTCTTCGACTTCTGCAACAGGAAATCTATGTCACCCCTATCCTGAGACAAGATGTGTTCCAACAATTCTTTTGCCCGGACTGCATCCTTGCCCACAGACAAGATCTCCTTAATAGCACTATCCCCATTCGTCTGAACATCCATCAACCAGTAGTTAGCAGCTTGGGCGGAGGCCTTCATCTTTTCAATTCCGGAGATTGTCTCCCTAGGCAGAAAACTCGGAGTAGCAGAAGAGGATGGATGGAGAGACTGTAGAGGCCTCATTACCTCTTCTAAACATTTCCTCAATCTTTCATTTTCTCTCTTCAGCTCCCGTTTGGATTGGGTCTCCTTCTTCAGCCTGTTAACAATTATGGCACTCGACCCCTCAAACTCCTCAATGTCTTGCTCTAGGGAGGCCGAGCTGAGATTAATAGTTTGGACATTGTAGTCCTGGCCTGTTACATCATCCCTCATTTTCTCTGCTGCAGGGGTGGCAATGTGAACTACCCTGTTGTGTGCTTCATCCCTTTCTACTCGGGAAATCACCTTAGCGACCTTCTTCTTCTTTCCTTTGTCGATCTGGGACAACATTTCATCCCAATCCAACGGAGTGTCCTCAACAATTACTTGTTTCTTCCAGGCAATTTCCTTTTCCACCCAGTCCGGAGCTACAGGGTCTGTCCGGATTCCTTCTGATCTTGTTTCTCCCGGATCCTCTGTCACTTTCACTTCCTCCGCGGCTGTCACCTCGACCTCCTCCTCAGTTGTTGCTTTGTCATCCTCTTTCTCTGGACCCCGCTCGCCTCGATCAGCCTCCCCAAGTCCCAATTCCTGAAGCACTGGTGATGGAGTCCTAGCAGGTATGTTTTCCTCCAGCCCAGGTGATCCACGGCCTTTCTCACTCTCCGGAGAATCCTCGTACTGCACCAGTGGAGAAGTGTGCCTTTCCTCTATTTCTTCCTCAAGCTCGGCCGCTTCACTGTACAGTGTTCCTTCCTTGAACTGCTCGGCCTCCCCGCTAATTCCCTGTTCCTCTGGATTTTCTGGTTCTGGTGCACTTAGCAGAGGGGAAACAGGCTTGTCCTGCTCGTCAACTGGTTGTGTTGGAGGAGAGTCCTTCTGCTGTGTCACATCCTTAGGAGAAGGAGTTCTTGATTTTCTAGTATATACCTTGGTTTTCTCCCCTCCGGAGCTCTCCACATCTACAATTGGAGGTTCATCCTCCGAAGCAATCTGTTCCTTCTTCTTGAGTGTCCTTGTAGTTCTTGTCTTCTTGGGCAGTGGAGGAGCATCCTCCTCTTCAGCCTTCTCCGTTTCTTCCTCATCCGAGGACTTGCTGATGGTCAGGGTCTTCCACCTGCGTTTGCCAATTGGTTTCCTCTTCATTGCAGGCTCAGCCCCTTTAGGACCTCTGACTTTAATCTTGAATGGTGAGGTCTTTGCTGATTTCCCTTTGGGGTCTTCTTCCCCGGATTCTTCAGAAGTTGACATGGGGTTGAGATTCCCCATCAAGTCAAAGGTGCAAGCCACTTTAGCATTCTCTAACTCCCAGACTTTATGCTTGACCCAAGAAAAGGTGAATCTCAACACAGGAGCCATCAGGTCCTCCAATTCTGTCACTTCGGGCTTACTCCAATCAATGTCCGCAACTAACCTATCTTTTATGGGCTCGTAGACATGGTCCTGAACCAACTTTCCATCATCATCAAGCTGATCCAGAATCAGCTTAACATTGTATTATCTAATGGCTTCTACAGGCAGCCGGGAATACCTCTTCTTCCTTGCATCAAGGTCATCCTTGATATTGACCCAGTAGTCTTCTAAGTCCTCTTTATGCCTATATTCCCGGGTCGCCCTCTTTTGGGCCTCTCCTGTGATATCAAAGTTTATTCTCTTCGAATGGAAAGAGAATCCATAAGCTGCCAACTCCTCACCTACAGTGTGAGCCAATTGAATAGATGGGCACACTTCCCCTACACCAATCCCAAGAGGGAAGTCTCCTCTGAATCCTGTCTTGTGCTTTTCTTTCTTCACAACTGCATCAAACTCGCAAATCTGGCGCACAACCTCCAACAGCACAATATGATCAGTGGGATACCGAGGCAACCTGTAAGGGGCAACTGGACATCCATCAATCCGGAGGTAGGTGAATGTAGGGAACTGGATAAACCATGCTCTGTAGTTCTTGATTAGTCCTCTAGCTCCATCGAATAATCTGATATGCTCCGCATTTTGAAGTGTCCGGGTAATGTGCATTGTGAATGCATCATTTGTCCTCCTGTAATCCTTATGTCCCAAATGCAGCTCTAGATAAACCTCATAGATTATGCTCTTCCCAATGGTTCCCCTCGGAGTCAAACCTTTGTATGGGTAGGAAAAGGCCAGCACATACACAATGTAAGAAGACATATTAAACTTCTTTGCTTCCAGGACATTTCTCAGTTGTTTGTCAATCTCTGCACTAATGAGTCCTGCCCAGTGATAGTTTGTCCCCTGGCTCATCTTGGTGATCACATGGACCATCCAATTCTCCAATACCCCTGCAGTTCTCAGTCCAGCCACCCTGCTCAACAGTGTGATGGCATCATACACGTCCGACCTGAATTTCACCCTATGCAGCTGTTTGGGCAACTTGGAGTGGTGAGATTTTGGCTTCTCCAGCCATGAATTGATGATCTGTTGAGCCTTGGTTGGCTCATTCTCATAATAGGTCCTGGCAGTGTCAATGTTCAAAGCACAGACCGAAGGAAGATCAGGCATGCTGAAAGTTCGCGCAATGGAAGCCGGACTGAAGTTTGCCAAGACTCGTCCCTCAGTACTGACCACCATCTGGGTATCAAACGCATATTGTCTTGCACATTCCAAAATTAACTCATAGCATTGAACCGCCGGAGGGAACCCTGCCACATGCACTAATCCAGAATTCATCATTCCTTGTCTCAAAGCTGACTGTTCCTTCTCAGCCGCTCTCTGCTTGAACTCCTCATAGCGCCAGGCACCAACATTCGTGTCAAATACCTCGGCCCACACGGAGGACACCCTGCTTTCCGGGAGCTGATTCTTCATATCCAGTCTCAACCGCTCTGTCTCAGAAATCGAAGATGCCCCTGCACCGCCTTTGGACTTCCCAGTAGTAGCTTTGCTTGATTCGGCCTACACATCCAAAAATCGTCATTAGAATCCAATTATTATTCATATTCCAATTCAAAAGGTTAGCACAAATCATGTAAATCCATCAAAATCCATTGCTAACTACTAATCCATCGAGATCCGGAGAAATCAGACAGTCCGGGAAAATCACGCAATCCGGGAAAATACTGTCGGGGCAGAATTTTGGAGAAATCCGACCCAGACGGATTCTTGCTGCCAAAGCATCATTAATCATATAGATCATTAGTGTAAATGGAAAAATCAAAGGATAATCGTTAAATTCACTCATTAGCAACAAGAAATAATCATTAGACAATCATTCCACCAATCCTATCATCAAAATATCGCAAAGCACACAACCAGATAGGAAATCTGGAAAAATCCGGATGGAATGGATTTTCGCGGACAACTCAAAATGCACCAGAAATAACCCCAACCCGCGGAATAAACCCAAACCTGGAAAATCTGGGAGCGAGGAAATTCCGCGACGACCTCGGAAACCCGAAAAATGATGGATGTGAATCAAAACTCGAATGATCACAGGATCCTCCCGACCCGAGCTCGAATGATCCCCAAAACTGACGATAAGCAACAAGACCCATGGCGCAAAGGATTTAGACCCCTCAAAAGCACGCAAAGGATGAATCTCCACATCAAAATAAAGATGCCCTAATCCAAATGGCCAAACCACCCGCCATTAAAACCAGAACAAGCTTCAAGGTTTAAAGATAATAGCTAAGGATTTACCTAAAGCCGCCAACATGGTACGGGGCAAGGGCCGCTCAAGCACAATAAAATCTTCGTTCTGGGTCGAACACCAAAGGAAACCCTAGTTCGTCACAACGACAAATTTCGTGCCCGAACTAAGCAAGTAATTTGACCCAGAACCCCGTCTAAAGTATATCATCTCACAGACAAATGGAGTTCACAAGGCACGAAAAAAGGGAGGTTCCATAACAAAACGGATCAGACCACGACTCTATAAATACAAAATCAAAATCAAATGAAGGGTCGACCCAAATCCAACGATACCCAAGGCAAGAAACCCCCAATCACCACGCAAGCAAACGGAAGGGCAATGAATACATACCATGGATCCAAGCGAATGGAATTTGAGCTCAGAAAATCGACCACGCGGCAAACACATCCAGGCAATAGAAATACTAGCACCAACACTCAAGCAATCCTTGCGCAAACAACCCAGGGTCAATTCTCAAAGCCTCAAATGAAAATTCCAAATCGCCAGAGCAAATCAAGTGAATAGGTGCACTCAGAATGATGCTCAAAATGCCCTAAATTTGACCTTATACCCGCCTGAGCAAAGGTACCTCAACCATTAATGCGCGACAAGACATTTCTAACAAGTCCGGAAACCCGAGCCCCAAGCGAAATTTCGGAGAATCCCAACATGCGTGGAAACACGGATTCCGCGGAAATGCAGAAACCGGGGAAATCAGGAAGATCAGGATTTTGGCAGAATCCGGGAAAATCCGACAGGTCCGGAAAATCCCGAAGTCAGGCAGAAACCCGAAATCGGAGAATCCAACCAGAAACGGACAAGGAACCAGAGCCCGGAAAAATCCGCCAGCGATGGAAAATCCCGGATCCAGGTGAAAACCCGGACCTGGCCAAAAACCTAATTTCATTCAATTCCAACCTCAAGGGAGGGTCCAAGCGGGCAAGACCAACATGTTAAGACCCTAGAATGATAAATCCGATAGAACCAAAGGTCAAGACACCAAAAAAAAGGGTCCCCACTCCAAATTGAAGTGTGATAAAAGGCTACAACACTATTGTTTTAGAAGCCAACCATTTTTCATTCGTTGCTTGGTATAGTGCAGGGTACAATATCATGCCCAAAGACACTCACTACTGATCCCCTTGAGTAGAGATAGCAATTCTTGGAAGAACTACCCAATAATCTAAAGTTGGTGTGCCCGTAGAAGTGAGTGTCGTGGAGGGGAGCCAGTGCCACCAAACTTCTGAGTTATCCACTCTCAAAATGGAGAGGTGTTCAACACCAATTTGGGGTATATCGGTGGGCTATATCAAGTATACAAACCCTTGGCCTATTGGCCTATTAGGATTGTGCTTGTCTCATGTGCATTTGCATACACCAAAACATCATTCTTGTCAAGTGTTTTCTAGATTTTTAAACAGTATTCACCACATTCACAAATGTAAACACAAACAATTGACCTCAAACAAACATCACACCTAGAAACTTGCAACATCTCAAATTTTGCAAACCTCAAAAGGTCCAACAACATAAACATCCCATGTGAACCTATCACTTAGATTTTTTGGGGTCATCATCCTTCAGTTTTGATCTTTCAATCCTTGCATTCCACCTAGTCCTTGCATTTTGACCTATTCCTTGCATATTCATGGTCCTTACATATTCATATCCCTTTCATCCTAGTTCTTGCATGTTCCTAGTCTTGCATACATAGGTCACATTACATAGTCCTTGCATACATATATCATTCCACCTAGTTCTTTCATGTTCAACCCCTTTTGCATATCAAGACCATCTCACCTAACCTTTGCATGTTCTAAGAATTTAGCCCTTTGCATATTCATCGTTGATCAAATAAAACCTTTAGCTTGCACTTAGGCTACTCTTCCTAGGTCTTGAAATCAAACTATTGGCTATCTATCACCCGCATCACTTGAGGTTCACCATCCTTGAGTTAGGGAAACATACCATTATCCTTGAGTAGGGAAATCCTTTTGGAGTTCATCATCTCCTATATACCCTCTCTTGATTATTGGTCCTTGTGTCTATCCATCATAACACAAGTAAAGCCTTTACATCATAACCAACTTTGGACCTAGAGTTTCCTTTTAGCTTTTGCATTCTTAGCTTGTTATATCATACCATACCATTTTCATATCCCATCTTAGAATCATATCCTTTTCATTTACATCCTAGTCTTAGGTCTCATACATTACCTTGGATTGAAAATCATAACAAATCACCTATGACCCCTAGAACAAGAGTAGAAATGTTTCAAGAAGAAGGCAACCCTTGGGGAAAAGACTTTGATGGGGAAGATCACATTAGTGTTGCAACTAGTGAAACCGATAGTGAAGAAATAACACAATCCACCATAAACAAAGCTCTTAACGATAATAGGTTCACTAAACTTCTTACAGAGGTGGTCAAACATAACCCACAACAATAATTCAAGGCCCTTGCTAATGAAGGAATCAAAATGCCTCCTGATTTTGACATATCAGTACTCACAATGAATGACCAACCTAAATCTAGTGAACCTAAGAAACCCAAAACAAACAACGATGGTAGGATCAAAGATCATAGACCCTTTTATCTACAACCTAGTTACAAGTGATCTTCAAAGACATCAAAACCTACACCTAAAAACTATCCTATTTTGGATGAGCTTAGAACATTAAGACAAGAATTGGATACTCTCAAGAATAGTAAAATATCAACTCACAAGTTCTCCATTGAAGACATATGTCCTTATCCCTTCGATCCAAGCATACCAATTCCACCTTTTCCTAACCATTGGGACATACCAAAACTTGACAAATATAATGGAAAAGGAGATCCTAAGAACCACTTAAGATAATTTTGTGCCACTACCATGGAATTTGCAGTTGATGAAACATACCTTATGAGATTATTTCCTCATAGTCTATGAGGAGAGGCTATGGAATGGTTTTCACGATTACCCCCGACCATCAAATCTTTTCAAGAATTGGCTAATATATTTGTCTCCAATTATAGTTTCAATTGTGACCTTAAAGTGACCATGACAAACCTTTTCAACACCAAACAAAAACAAGGTGAATATTTTGTGTCATTTTTACAAAGATGGAGACATTTAACAAAATGATTGCATTATTCCATTCCTGATCAAGAATTGGTTGACCTCTTTTGTCAAAATTTGAACAAAGAAATCGGAAGGGAACTTCACCTCAAATGCTTGGATTCCTTTGATGAAGCCATAGAAATGGGATTTTGAATTGAACAAACCCTCATCGATGATGGAACTATTAAACTTAATAATGACAAAGATCAAAAATTGAATTCAAACAACAAGACCCCTTTTTGGGTTAAGAACAAGAATGTAGTCAATGACGGAGTTGTCAATGCAAAAACAACTAAAACATCATCCCCTGTTTACAATCTCAAAGGTCCATCTTCAGATAAAGGAAAAGAAAAGCAAAGAAGTTTCCCTAAACAAAATTTTACACCATTGGGACAATCACTTGAATCAGCATTAAAAGAACTTCTTGAAATTAATATTATAACGCTACCCGAAATAAAGGAATATAATCCACAAGTCAAACCCCCATGGTGGAATGAAGATCACTTTTGCGACTATCATAGACACAAGGGACATAAGACTAATAGTTGCAATAAACTTTGACATTTAATACAAGACCTTATTGATGATGGTAAGATATCAGTTTATGGACACACTCCTTCTAGTAACTCTGATCATGAGGTGTTTAAAAACCCTCTCCCTAAGCATGACAAGGATAAAGGAAAGGCTCTTGAATCTAGTGATGGTGTAAACTATACTACTGCTAAGTATGATTATACCATACATAACATCAGTGAGGTCGATAATCATGTCAACACTTTCATCATAAAAGGAAAAGAACCTGATTGCAAGGTTACTACCCGCAAAGGCACTATTACCCTTAAAGGTCCTAATGCAAAACCTGCTACACCCTCTTCACAATACAACCTCATAGAGCACTTAGGAAAAACACCCACACAAATTTCTATACTCGAGCTGCTACGCCTATCTCCTAAGCATAAAGCTATCTTAGATAAAGCACTTGCTACTGCTATAGTTCCTATAGACCTACATGTAGATCAATTCCAAGCTATGGGGGGACACATCACTTCTCCTCATACGCTCACTTTTACAGAAAATGATGATTCATCCCTTCGACAACCACATAACGCAGCTTTACACATTGACGTCCTTATCCATAATGTTAAGATCAAGCCAGTTTTGATAGATGGAGGAGCAGGCATTAATATTTGTACTCAAGAATTGATCACAAAATTAGGGTTCTCTAAAAATGTAGTTGATCCAAGTAAAAGGATTACCATAAAGGCATATGATGAAGAGGAATGCTCATCTAAAGGATCACTTACTCTACCAATCAGAGTTGGCCCTATGGTAAAGGATGTGGTTTTCCAAGTCCTTGATCTCCCACTGACCTATAATATCCTCCTTGGAAGACCTTGGATTCATGCAATGCAAACAGTACCTTCTACATACCACCAGTGCATTAAATTCCCCCACAATGGTGTTGAAATCACAACACGAGGAGATCCAAACCCTTTCATGTATTGCCATAATCTAAGCCCTAAAACTGAAATCACAATCCCAAGCAACTGTGAAGCATTTCCTTCCCAAGCATATGTTGATCCTGAGTCCTTAAAAGCATCGTCCTCAAAATCCAATGCAGCCAAGATCAAAATACAAGTAAAAGAACAAGGAGTAGGCGAATATACCTTGAATCATGCCCTTTGCATTGGAAAGCTACCTTTATCTCCCCATACCTATGGCAAACCACAAATGACTAAGACCACACCAGATGCAAATACTACAATGATTTGTAAATCAACTACTTTCAAAAAATGGGGAGCCCTTTATAATGACACAGAAGAAGCTGATCTCCTAAAATGGTTATACAAAGATAAAGATAAAGAAAAAGAACAGACTGAAATAAAGATACCTGTTGAACAATATGGTAAAGGATTTGATATTATGAAACAAATGGGATATGATGGTAAAAGTCCTCTTGGCTTACAGAAACAGGGTATCTTGGAACCAATACAACCTACTTGTACGCAAAAAGTCCCTGGTTTAGGATATGATGCGCAGAAAGATAAGACCTTGAGTACCGCGTGTGCTTCAAGTAAGGAAGTAGAGTCCTCTAATGCTACACAAACAAATGAGGAAAGTTCCATCGATGACTTCATTGACATTTATGACTATGATAGTGTCCCTACCCCTAAACCCGATCATAATATTTGTACCCTTGAATCCATTCAAAATCTTGACTCGAGTCATGATTCTTTCCCCTTGGTTCACCCTGAACTCATTAATTTCGATCAAAAGGGACCACCACAACTGGATGTATTTGAAAATGATGAGGCAATCATAAACTTTCTAGGAGCACGAGAAGGCACACCTCTTGAGGATCATAAAGCAGGATTCATCATAGAACTCAATAGTGCGGCTTATTTTGGGGGGAGTGCCAAGCCTTTCAGTCGCAAAATTATTGAAAATATAAATAGGTCTTCTAGTGAAAACTGCTTTGCGGCACTATTAGACCCAAAAAAAGTAAAAATAAAGGACGTATCCAAGGGTGAAAACCTCTCTGAGGCACCTGAGGATGGAGGGCTTGACACACTTCCCTTAGCAGTATATCATGAAAAATCATCTATGTTGGTGGAGAAGACAGTACCAACAAATCTGGGCACAGAAGAAAAACCAAAGATAATTCATTTAGCAGAATCATTAACACCTAAAGAGAGAATAGAGCATATGCAGTTTTACAAGGGAAGACAAGTTAACTTTGCATGGTCCTATGCAGATATGCCAGGACTTGATCCAGATCTAGTAATGCATCACTTGTCTTTACCACCGGGGGCAAAACCTGCTAAACAAAAGTTGAGAAAAATGCACCCACACATTGCTCTATTGGTAAAAGGTGAATTACAAAAGTTGCTAGATGTGGGATTTATCAGACCTGTTGACTATGCTGATTGGATTTCAAATTTAGTACCAGTTTCAAAGCCTGATGGGAGCATCTGAGTTTGCACAGATTTTAGAGATTTAAACAAAGCTTGTCCTAAGGATGACTTCCCACTTCCAAACATTGACATGATAGTGGATTTGACAGCAGGGCACAAAATGTTATCCCTCATGGACGGTTTCTCAGGCTACAATCAAATTAAAATTGCTCCTGAAGATCAAATTAAGACAACATTCACTTGTCCTTGGGGAACCTTCTATTAAAATGTCATGCTCTTTGGGTTGAAGAACGCCAGAGCTACCTACCAATGTGCAATGACCACTATCTTCCATGACATGATGCATAACTATTTGGAAGACTATGTAGATAATTTGTTGGGAAAATCCTACATCAAAGCAGGACATCTAGAGATCATGGATAAGATTTTCACAAGATTAGAACAATACAAGGTCCGATTAAATCCAAAGAAATGTGCATTTGGGGTAACCTCTGGAAAACTCCTTGGATAAATTGTATCATCTAAAGGAATTGAAGCTGATCCTGCAAAAATAAAGGCTATACTTGAAATGCCTCTACCTAAGAATATCAGATAGTTGAGATCATTACAAGGAAAACGTCAATCTATCCGTCATTTTATAGCACAACTTGCAGATAAATGTCAACCCTTTCAACATCTATTACACAAGAATGTTTCATTTAGATGGGACGACAAGTGTGAACAAGCTTTTCAAGAAATCAAAGAATATTTGATGACACCACCAGTATTAGTACCTCCTACAGATGACAAACCTTTACTTCTATATATATCCACAACTACCACAGCACTGGGGGCACTTTTGGCACAACATGACTCTGAAGGAAAGGAACATGCAATATATTACATCAGTCGTACTCTAGTGGGATATGAGCTCAATTATAGTCCTATTGAAAGAGCATGCCTTGCTATAGTTTTTGCATCACAGAAGCTGAGACATTACATGCTTACACACCAGACAAAGCTCATTGCAAAAATTAATCCTCTTAAGTACCTCTTGAACAAAGCAACACTCACAGGACGATTCGCTAAATGGGTGATGATTCTTAGCGAGTTTGATATTGAGTACATAGAAAGAAAAGCAATCAAAGGACAAGCTATCGCAGATCAACTCGCCGATGCTCCTATGATAGATGATCATCCTCTTACTACAGAGTTTCCTGATGAATCAATCTTCAACATGGAATCTACACATCTATGGACTTTATATTTTGATGGCTCCTTCACACAAGGTGGTTCTGGCGCTGGAATTCTCTTTGTCACTCCACAAGGGGATTGTATACCTAAAGCTTATAAGATATAGTTTCCATGTACCAACAATATTGCAGAATATGAGGCATTACTTTCAGGACTTCGTATAGCTGTGCAATGGAAGATCCGTGAGTTGCATGTTCTTGGTGACTCTCAGCTAGTGATCAGACAAGTTAATGATGACTATAAAACAAAAGATGAAAAATTGATGCCTTACAAAAGAATGGTGGATGACTTCAAGGCCTATTTCACATCAATCTCTTTTGAGCAGATTCCCCGAGATAACAACAGAGCTGCTGATGCAATGGCAACAATTGGTTCACTTGTAGAAATGCCAAGTAATGCCGCTTACTGTGAGTTCCTAGTGGAACCTCTTTTGGAACTTGCCCACAATATACCACAATCTGAAATGATTTCTCATTGTTGGTCCTAATTCCCAATGGTATGGGGATATTTATACCTATCTTCGAGATAACACCTTGCCATCAAACCTATCCAATAAATCCCGTAAAACCTTTATCCGTCAAGCTTCCCGCTATGTGATCTTAGCCGATACCCTTTACCGCCGAGGTCTCGATGGTACTTTACTCAGATTCTTGAGCACGATGAGGTCAAAACTGCTTTACAAGAAGTACATGAAGGTATATGTGGGGCACATTCTAGCGGTCCTACCTTAGCTAAGAAACTCTTGCGTATGGGTTATTATTGGCCTACAGTGGAAAAGGATGCTTATTAGTTTGTTAAAAATGCAAGTAGTGTCAAAAACATGTAGACTTGATACATGCTCCTGCATAGGAATTGCAGTCTCTTGCTACACCATGTCCCTTTTATCAGTGGGGACTCGATCTCATGGGCAAGATCCATCCACCTTCATCCAATGGTCATAAGTTCATTCTCGTTGCCACCGACTATTTCACAAAATGGATTGAAGTTGTTCCTCTCACTCATATCATTGGAAAACAAATAGCCACCTTCATACTAAACTACATCATATGTCATTATGGTGTTCCTCTATCCATCATCACAGATAATGGTCATCCATTCAAAAATCAGGATGTCCGTGAACTCTGTGAGAAATTCCATATACAACATCATTTTTCCACACCTTACTATCCTCAAGGTAATGGCTAGGCTAAGGGTTCTAACAAAACCATTCTCAAAATTCTTAAAAAGATGGTCAATGAAGCTGGTCAAGATTGGCATATTCAATTGAATCCTCCATTGTGGGCTTATCGTATGAGTGTCCGCACTCCCATAGGTGCTACCCCATATGCCCTTATCTATGGCTCTGCAGCCATCTTTCCCATCAAGGTCAAGTTTCCCTCTTTACGTATCTCTTTGCACAATCAAATTAGTGATGAAGAATACCAAGTTTCCCGTTTGCTGGAGTTGGAATTGTTGGATGAACAAAGACAAACTCATTTCAATCATCTTAGAGCATACTAGAAATGGATGTGTCGAAGTTATAATCAGAAAGTGAAACCACGTACATCTGAGGTTGGGGATCTTGTTCTTCGTGAAAATCCTGACACTCAACAAGACAAAGAAAAGTAGGGTAAATTTGAGCCTAACTGGTTGGGTCCATATGTTATCACTATTGTGTATGGATCTGGGGCATACCAGTTATCTACTCCAGAAGGTGAATTGCTTAGTGATCCCATCAACAGTATGCACATTCACAAGTTTTATACCTAAATGCTTCAGAGGGTACAATCTTTTCAAAGTCCTGAAAATATACAAAAGAAAAGGAAAAAAGTCCTAAAAATACAAAAAAAAGGAAAAAATTCCTAAAAAATACAAAAAAAGGAAAAATTCTGAAAAAATACAAAAAAAAAGGAAAAGTCCACAGAAAAATACAAAAAAAAGGGAAAAAAGTCCTAAAAAAAATACAAAAAAAAGAGAAATCCATTCATTCAATGGTGAAAACCACTTCGATGATGCCTTGAGCAAGTACCATGGTGAAAACTGAGAAATTGGCGCCATGTGTAGAGGCTTTGCTCCTCTTTTCTTTGAAGCTCTACTTGATCTTTTCATTCCCTTTTTATTCATCCTCCACTTCATAATGACCTTTTCACACTCACCATCGCTTGTGAATTGTTTGACATTCCCCTCGCTTGCTCACTTTGCCACACATACTAGGTTGGTCCTATCCCTCACTAGGGCATCTCCTTAACCTTAGCTATGGGTTAGGATACTAAGCATCTTGCAGTCAAAGAAACTACCCTCTTTGTCTATATGCTCATCCATCCCCGTCATAAAATGTCCTAAAAAATCCAAAAAAATCATAAAATGTCCTTAAAAAATCCAAAAAAATCATAAATGGGTCCTTTTAAAAATCCAAAAAATTATAAATGTCCCGAAAAAGTCATAAAATGTCCCAAAATAATCCAAAAAATAATCATAAATGTCCCGAATAATAAAACCATAAAATGTCCCTTTAAAAATTCAAAAACTCATAAATGTCCTTAAACCTATAAAAAATCATAAATGTCCCCGAGAAATCCAAAAAAAATAAAAAATCCCAAAAAATAGTGGCACTTTTAGATCACCACACAACTTTGAACTTCAACAAAATCAAAACATGCAAGTGTTGACAATCAAGCAAACATTATAACATATATATCAACCCATGCTTCAAATCCAACCAAACGCATAAACTGTAATGAGAATTAGTTTTACATCGAAGCAGGACTCCTATTTGTTTGTTGATCTTTTCTTATTTTATGGTTTTATCTTTGGTGACATGTCTTTTAGCTTCTTTAGGATGTCTTTGGCTAGAGAGGAAAGGATGGGGCATGTTCATTTGTTTGCTATTTGTGGATTGTTTCTTATTCATAGGATGACTCATCTTAGGACATGATTGTCTAAAACCATCGAAGACCTATGAGTCTAATGTGGACAAGAGCATTCCTTGTCTGATAGTGTCTTCCATGCAATAAGTATTCAGGTCATCTAAGGTTCTTATACCTAGATGCTTATACTTCATTACTAAATAAAAATGCAAACAGTATTCAGGTCGTCTAGATGTTCATGTTATCTAGACACATACTAATTTGTGACATAATAAGCCTGGTGATGATAAAAGCACTTAAAAGGTACAAGAGGCTTCATCACCTTCATTCTCTTTCGTCTTGCATTTCTTTTTCATCTTTCTTGTCACAGAGAAATCAATCAATTGCTTAAATCACTGATATATGTCTCTTGAATCAAATCTCAAATCAATCAACCTGCTTCTTGAAATTTCATGTCCCCTTAATCAATCAGTTAATCCATCATTGCAACACCTTGTCTTGCATAAGCATAATTCTCAATTAGCTTAATTAGCTCAATCAGCTTCATTAGCTCATCAACCTAGCTATACTAATCATTTCCATCAATTGTTCAGTTACGCCCACCAACTTTGCATTTTCATCAAAATGTACATCACCGCTTTATCACTTGCGCAATATAAGGTATCTAATCACTTTCTAGACATCTATCGAGAGATTAATCTTCTTACAATCTGTTCGATCAATCTCTCGAGGGGGCATATCATTCTTATCATAATCCTTACCAAGATATCTTTGGGGCACGTATCGGGCTTGATTCGTCTTTCAAACAATGTCTTAGAGTGCCACACCCCAAAATGTTCCAGCCATTTTTCTTTGGTCGCTAGTCCTTGATAATTGAATAACTTAAATTATTCAACTATTAGGGTTTGATCAGTATTCTCTATTAATTAAATAATTTTAATTATTTAATTAATTCACCTTCTCATCTTTATTCTATCCCTCATCAATTAAAATTATTTTAATCATAATACTAATATATCCCTTTCTTCAATAATTAAAGAATCATTTTTATATTTAATTATTTATCTCTTTCTCATCTAGTTAGATAATAATACACCCTCACATTGACATTTTATTTCTATACTAAATAATTGTCAAAATTATTTAATTGTGTTTATTCTCTCTTTTGATAAATAATTCAAAATGCTAATTATCCATGTCTAATTTCCACCTCCCCATTTAATTATATTGATTAATTTAATTAAATGCTCCTTTGTCATTTTCTTAAATAAATTATTTGATAAATTATTTATTTTCCACTTGTCATTTTCCTCCCATTTTAGTCAAATGTTTTATGCACCTCCACCTGGTCAAAGATACCCTGTCATTATTTCATGTCATAGTCTGCATGTCCTTGTCATAGCCTGCATGTCCCTGCATGTCTATCATAGTCTGCATGTCCCTGCATGTGTGCCTATCATGATTCCTCCTATCTATGCTATTTGATTTCTAACCCCATCTTACAATTCCTAGAAGTATGCTACTGGAAATTTAGAGACTGGAATTCTTCAATTGCTGATTTAGCCATAACTAATGAAGAACAAGAAAAAAATCCCAATTCCAAGGGAAAAGAATGTGCAACAGTCCTATGTTGTGAAAAGAAAACAACATTTACCTTTGTCATTTGCTTAGCAAACTCCATTAAAATCCACCTATTGCCACAACATCTTGGCAATTTAAAAGGATGACCATTGAAACCAAATAATCTAAGATAAGTAGACCTGGGATATTGAATGAACCAATACCCCCATTCCTGAATGAACTCCATGGCTTCACGGGACAATCTGAAACCTATGTCCCTTATCAGCTGATTTATAATGACATACAAAAAAGCATCATTTACTCTTTTTAAATGCTTCTCTAATTCCTTAATCTCCAATTGGTCATAGTGTTCCCAAACCTTCTTTTGATTTGGGCCATCATCCATTGACCCTACAGTGTTCAGTCTAGGAAACCTTACAATCCTTGTTGCACAATATATAACGTAAGAAGACATGTAAAATGTCTTGGTCTGTGTTACCTAGAGGAGCTAGGAATGAATGTTATTTGAAATGATTTGTCCCCAATCCAAGTGTTGCTTTCCATCTAGAATCAACTAGATAAAAGGAAACATTCAGTGTTCAAAAATATGAGAGTTTGATTTGCCAAATGCTATGGCTAGCAGTGTGATAATATCTCCTATGTCTTCAAAGAAATTTGACCTCTTAGGATTAGGTGGCACCTTCTTTACTAACTTCTCATTTTTCAACCAATGTTTATTGATGAGTTGGTTGTTTCCTTCCACATCTATGTTCCATAGTTCAAGTGCCTTAGCCTTAGTCATCATCTTCAAATAAGGGTAAGGAGGGAGGTCAAAGACATGTCTAATCATGGTTGGAGTTAAATCAATAATAGCATTGCCCTAAGCATCAATACATTGTCTTTGAGTGGGGTTATATGTTTTAGCAGTTGTCAAAATAAACTCAAGAAACTATACTACAACAAGGAAGCTAGCTACATGATCTATTCTTGACTCTGCAATTCTTTTTGCTCTCAGGGCAGCATCCTCTAAAAATACATATGTACGGAACTGCCCCAAATCCATATGTCCCACCAATGTGTCAGTTATGTTCGTGACCTAAGAGTCAAACATGGATGGAATTGGATTCCCTTGATACTTATGCTTCATTGTGTAGGGAACTTGTTCTGGTTTTAATCTCTTGGCTCTCGCCTTCTTTCATGTTCCTGTTAATAAATATTTAACAAGCTCCCTTTGCGTGTATTTTTCTCTATGCATCGGCCCATGCATTGCAAGTAATCAACTCAGCCTTTTTTCTAAGTTTTTCTCTCCCGCTCCACATGTCTACTATTCGCAACCCTGAGTTTCTGCATTCCTTTCACATCCTAGGAAACCCCGCTATGCTTCCATGTGTCGTGA
>VDFB02219164.1:0-28609 GCA_007258455.2 Sequoia sempervirens
GACAATTTGAAGCAGGATCCTCTGGGAATGGAGAGAAATTGGGGTCTCCATAGATCTCCCAAAGATGTGTCCAAAGTGGGTGGGGACAATCAATGTCCGATATAGCCCACACAGTGTCATCATCAACACTAGACAGTATAAGTCCTACTATGTGATCTCTAATGATATCCCAAGCTAGTTTTCCCTCTGAAGTGGCTGGTTCAGGTATGAGATCATACAAATAAGGCAAAATATTAAGCCACCTACAATGTGTAAGTATGCCCTTTGCCCATGACTCATAATTACCCCGTTCCAGAATTACAACTAAAGGGTGAGTAGAAAAACCCAAGATAACTCTTCAAATTAAAACATCTAAGAAAAATGACCTTACAACATGTAGATCAAATTCATATGACCCATCACATGCAAACAGAATCCTTGTAGGTTCCAGAATGTCCAAGTAATTGAGCAAAGTGTAAAAACACACAAAGCTGAAAAAAATTTACCTGGTAAATTTTTTGATGAAATAGACTATAGATTTGAAAATATCACTATAACACCTTTCCAATGCCTATTCGTTTGCGCAAAATGGAGTTTAGATGCAAAAGATACGCCCCCGAGAGTGAAAAACACAAGTTCTGGCTTTGACAGGAGAAAATGGTATCAAAGCAGAAAAAACAAGAGATCAAACTTCCACCATCAGATCGGGTTCGGAGCCAGTTTTCCAATGCCTATTTTCGTTTGAAAAATGGAGAAAAATTGAGCATTTTATACCCGATTGAGTGAAAGTAGGTTAAAATGCACAATCAACCTCAAAGAGCCCTCAAGGGCCAAAAAAAAATAAGCCCCTGGTCACCTGGGTGCTGGGCGCGGGCCCTGGTCACCCACGTGACCCTAGTGCTTCTCGCAGATAAAGCCCCTCGTGGGTCACGGCGTCCTCGGGTCACCTAATGCGGACCACGTGGCTTCGTGGTGGGCGTCCAGGGCTATCCCTTCTGAGTGGTGGACCAACAGGGTTGTGGGAGGCCGCTAGCAGCGGTGGAGAGTGGGTAGCCGCCTAGCGGCAGATCGGTGGTGCCCACTTTTTAATTGAGTGCTTAAAAATTAAATCAAAAACCTTTGTGTTTTTTGATTTTTTTTATTTTTTGTCTCGGAAAGCGTGTCCTAGGGCCGTACGACCTTAGGGCAAAAAAAATTTACTTCCCTAAGCAACTATGGCCAAATTGGACAAGTTTTATATAAAAATATAGGTTTTCGGGCGTTGTGAATCCAACGGCGAGGTCCGTTTGGGCCCAAAATGAACGCAAAGAACAGAGTAGGCCAGATCCACAAAAAATCAACCTGAAAAACCTGTGAAAGTCTGAACAAACCCTCATAGCTCCAAAATCTTCAAAACAAGAACAAGCTGCAGCAAGTCTGTTCTGATACCATGTAGAAGTTGTCAGATCCAACTTTAGAGCCCAAGAACACCTGCATACAAGAGATACCTATCATAAGAAAAAGAATGGAGAAAAAAGCAAAAGAGGGTTTTGAAACTCTGAAATATGAAAAATGTATTAATCAGAGAGTAAGATAAAATACAATGATCAATCCTTATAAAAGGAGATTGTGCAACCCTAAAGAAACCCTAATAGGTAGACATTTAATAATTAATATAATTATTAAATGTCAAAATATGCAACTAAAGTGAAATCTTAAGAGTAGAATAAAGTGACTTAATTAATATAATTAAGTGAAAACATTTACTCTAACATCTTCAACGTGTCACACCCAATGACACCACAGTTGGCCTAGTGGGGGTTATGATTGGAGGATTTGGGCCTTGGAGTACTAGTTTTTTGTTGTTTTCTTCTATTATAGCAAGTTGTACCAGCTCCTCTAATTTAGACCCATGCTCAAACTTATAGAGCTTCTCCTCCAATTCTCTAATTCTTTCATCCCTCTCACTATCCTTTTATTGATGTGTTTTCAACAATTCTTCCAATTTTATTTTCTTTCCATTGCTTCTTGTAATTCCTTGATAATATTCCTTTATTCAATAATAAGTTCATCTTTTTTCCAAAAACTATTCATCCCTTGTTGCACTTGTACGTTCAAAACCCTTTGAAATAAGGACTTTTGGGGATCTCATTTTCTTAGCCACAAAAATATCCTCTGAATTAGATTCAAAGGTACTAGTAAAATACCAAGACTATTGTAACGCCCTGCTAAGGGACCCGGTGGAAAAACACAAAATACATACAACATTATGCCAAAAAAAATTATTTTTTTTGAAATTAAAGTGATAATAACTAATGCAACTCAACAAATTAATATGGATAACATCATTACATTAACATCATATCATAATCACATTATGACTTAAAAGTAACATTAATCATAACCCATTTACACACATACCCACCATGGTCCCCTAACGTTGCTACTATGATACACCTACACTAACTTAGCCTATAAAATATATTTGATACACTAAAACACATACAATCAATACTTTGAATGTAAATTAAATCGCATACAACAAATTACATATGGTAACATTACTTAATTATATTTAAACCTTGTTTAACACTATGTTCATATGAACCTATTTTTAATCAGCACTATGAAATAGGTACAAAGAGACATATCACATCTACTTCTAAATTAAGTTTATATGTATTATAAATACAACATTCTTTTGCTAACATTTCTACTACATAATAAACAACAATAAATATCTCTTCAAGACTATTTCAATTTATTTACATTTTCATTACAAGAATGCTACAATGTACAAGATATACTCATCTAAGAAGAATATATATAATAAATATTGAATATAATTTCCATGGAAATATCACCTACACATAAATTTAACTATAAAATGAAGTGAAAAAAAAATTCTCCATGTTATGCATGAATTGCACCACCTAAATCTCAATGGATGGTTCGGAAATACCACCCTAACACGTAGAACCCTGAGGCCCACTCTCTCCGTGCTAGGAGACAACACTAGGCCCCACACACCTACAAGCAACATATACAAGTGGCTGACACAACACATCTAAAGGAGACTGTCTAAAATAAAAATCAATTAAAAATCATAAAAACTTTCAGATATTTTTAGAGACCCAATCACATAACACAAATGAATAAGAATTTAAAAGCTGATCATTATACCACAACACATACAATGAAGTACATAACATTATTTGTACAATCTTATAACATAATAGTCAATCTTTAATTTAACAGTTCATAATTAAAACCAACAATACATAACTTTGGTATAAGTGAACCTTACACAATACAAAACCTCAACATAAGTTTTCACAAATGGGAAAAGATTATCAACATAAATACAATAACATATTCAAGCACAAATGATACAACACAATATAGAAAAAATGATAGAACTATTTTCTCCTATACAACTTCAAAACTAAACTAATTTTTTTTCTTAACAACAGTAAATTTGTCATTCATAAAACAACCATAAAACACTCAAATCAACTCAAAATCTAAATTTATCAAAGACTCATTTCCGATTTGGCCCTTGACTACTCAGCATCGTGAACAGAATTAAGCAAAAATGACTCAAAAATTTATAAAATATAAAACAACAAACAACTCTCACAAAAAATTACATTTCGGTATACCCGATTACAACCAAATGATAAAATAAGAAACCCAACAACTAGATATTTTCTAAAATATAAAAATATAAAAATTTTAATTACTTTAACCACATTTAAAATTTTATAAATCTAAAACCTTAGTCTTCCATTGACTGGTTACAATTACAGGGAAAAATAACAGAGTTTTTACAGTCATTAAGGAGCAGTTTGACAGCAGTCCTATATTTCAACCATATTTTAAAAACTACGATCTGAGTTTTTGAGATTTTTGAACATAATTTAAGAAACAACAAAGCACAAAAACCCTTTAAAATTCGCACCAACACAGTTCGTAAAAATATAATTATGGGTGACACAATCAAGACATTTTATTGGTAGAAAACTGAGACAATAAACATGTATTAATTTTTATTCTAGAATAAATAAATGTTTCATTCACACACAAAAATAAAACTATATAATATTTATTTTTAAAAATCAAAGAGAGAGATCAATTAAATCATTCATACACACCAAAAATAAAATTAAACAAAAGATATCAAAATCCAACCTGAATTCAATGCTTGACAATGATAGGAATTTGATGCTGAGCTCCAAAAACTTTAACTTTCAAAACCCCCAAATTGCAACAAATTTCTCATTGCTTCTTCCTCTTTGCAAGCATGGCGAAAACTTCCAAAAAATGAAGAATCCCAAAACAAAATGCACTCCCAAAAACCTCCAAATAAAAATGAACTCCAAAAACCCCCAAATCAAAAATGAACTCCCATCCCCAAAATAACCTCCCCCTAAAAATAAATCAAATAACTTCCCATGCATCGACTCATTTTCTTCCATTTCCCATACATTGGCTCTTTCTCTTCACTTGCCCATGCATTGGCTCTTTCTCTTTACTTGTTCATGCATTGGCCCTTTTAACTTCCATTTTCGTCACTTTTAAAAAGGAAGTAATTAAAGTAGGTTTAAGACTTTAAAAAAGAGATTTAATGAAATAAAAATACCTCTAACCCATAAGGCTATCACCTAGAAAATATTTTGAACCATTAAAACTACATAAATATTTCATAAAACATAAATTAAGTGACCATTTTAATAAAATGAATCAATAATGCTAATAAGACAAATTATATTCAAACAAAAGTAAAACAAACATTATTCAATAAATAATAACGAAATACTAAATAATCAATAAACAAAATACTTGATGATAATAAACAAAAATTAAATGATAAATTCTTCAAAATAATAATATATTAAGATGTGCATAAAAATATTATGACTTATTAACATAAATACATATATCACTTATGAATAATATTATATCACACTTCAACACATTAATAACAATTAACATGATTGACCCAATATCTAACTTCACTCAAATAATCCATACCAAAGTTAAACATAAACTGTGAAATAACTCCACATGAAAAAAAATTCACATCAAAATATAAATAACATTAATCACAATCATAACCTAACTAACCACAGGGTTTAACACCAACAAGTTGGGATCTAAAACCAAGACAAAACAACAAAATCAAACAATCATATATCCCATAAAAAATATTCACATAAAGGCAGCACTCCAACCATAAGGTAAAAGAGATCAGACATTGTCCCATGACAATCCGAAAAAGGTGGTCACACACTAAATCAATTGTCCCCAATTGGGGACAATGGCTAGGGTTAGGTTATAACTTGGGCCTAAATGTTATCTCCTCAACCACCATTAGGATTAAAGGCACGCTCAGACCTGCTAATTCAGGTGAAGACGTAGCCTAGTACCTATTCACTCAAACATACAAACTAGAGTATATGTGCATAATAGCTGAAACACTAGGAAAGAAACTCTAACAATCATATCTCATATTCGTATGTCTTTCATACGCCCAATGGTATGATGCCGCCCTTTCCACTTATCTTAACAAACATACTACTGCATCATTTAACTATCCAAGTAAATCTTTGCATAAAAATAATAGCATGATATTATACACCATACTCACCAAAGCACTAACAGAAGCGCATGTCTCATATTGCAACCACAAAGCTTGAACACAAGTCAATACATCTTCATCTTCAAGTTTCAAAGTCAAACTTCCTGCACATCTACGGTGAGAATGGAAGGGCACTACAACTATACAATAGGTGTCTTTACCTTATCACTAGAGGCATTCTCCTCTAAATCTTTATCTATTTCTACCATTACAACATCTTCATGTTTTTTTTCTATTTATTTTACTTCAACATATTCTTCTGGCTTTTTAATTGATCCTCTCATGACCCCCTTCTTCTTTAGGACTTGTGATCACCTCTTGGATTGTGTGGACCTCTTCTGCTCCCTTACGGGTGTAGAGGTAGAAGCCCTACTCTTCTCTTTATTTATTTTGTACCCCTTCTTTGACCCCTTTACAAGTGTAGAGGTAGAGGCTTCATTGTTTCTCTTTTTACCCCTTGGTGGCCTCTTAGAATCAAGGATTTTCTGATTGCCTTCTGCTATAGGTTGCTCATCAGAGGCTACAAATTAGGTTTCTTGAAAACCCTCCTCTTTTGGTTCCTCCATGTTGTGAGTAGATGTTGTAGTAAGGGAACCAGAGGGTATTTCCTCCTTAGGAAAATTAGCAGGTTCTTTTATTATTTGTTCTTGGCCTTTGTTTCCCTCTTAGGCATTTGAAGGATATTTTTGATATTTCTATAATTAAGAAAAATTTCCCAAGAAATATTTGGAAATCGATCCTTGAGACTCCTCTTTATCAATAATGTAACCAAACAAAAATGAGATAATGTTGTATTGTTTATTTTCCTTTTGTATTCATATGGCATTCTCTTTAACATATTATACAAGAAATTAGGAGCATTCACATGCCTACTATAACAAAGATGACTTAATAGCTTAAAATGAACTATACATAACAATGATTTTCTTCCATCACAAGTCAAATACTTAAATGCATAAGAAGCAATTGAAGCCGAAATCCAAGGTAAAGACAATCATTTAGTATCTTGTGAAGAAGAATCCAGGTTTTCCCTTCGCTAGGAGAATTTGTTTCCTATTGTAATGGCATCCACCCTAATTGAAAATTCTTCTCCTTCTCTTGGAAATCTAGATACTTTAGCTATAGAAACTTCAGAGGAATCTACCCTTAGGTCCCTAACAACTGCTTCATCATTCTATAATGTGGCTACAAACTATTGGGTCATAACCTCATTAAATTTTGTGAGCCTCAGAAAATATTATAACAAGTCATCTTGCTCAAAAATGGGCAAACATAGCCTGTCATCTAATAGTTGGTTATGTGTTGTTGGTTCTCTAAATATTATATCACCTACCATTGTAATGCTCTGTGATTTTTCAGTCACTTCACTATTACTTCACAACTTTACTATATTCTATTTTTGTTTGATCACCCCAGTTACATTGATTATGCTTTGTTGTATGCTATAACACCCAAATACACCTCTGAATTCCTCTACTAAGCTTTTTGTATCTAGGTGATAGTGGAAAATAAAATGATAGAGAAAAAGAAAAGTTTGAAATGAAAAAAACATGAGGAATGATCTTGAATACCCTCCCCCCAACTAAGCTTGCTAAGTGTCCAAACTTAGCTTGTACAGATAGGAAAGAGATATAAATGGAAAGTACTGGAAATTTAAAATATGCTATTTAACATGCTTGAATGAACAATAAATATTCATAAAATTAGTAATCTTAAACAGTAATTATGATTGCTAAGATGGAGTGTACCTGTAGTTATTATTTGAATTGATTTGTAACCCATGTTAAGAAGCTAAATTCTGCCATGCAAGAAAATTTTGAAAAGACTTATTGTGATGGATATGAGTTGTGTGCAACTATTATATGAGATATAATGGAGTGTATTTATGACGTGTAAATTATGATGGAGTGATGAATGAAAAGGTTGTGTGGAGAATGCTTTGGATGAAGTGATAGGTATAATGGGGTACGATGAGAAGGTGATGTGATGGATTTGGTTTAATGTGGTTGAAATATGTGAAGAAATTATACATGTTGAACATCAATGGGGGATTTTTGTAGCTCATCTACTAATTCATTTGTAGAACCGGTTGTCTCTATTGTTGAATTTTCAATTGTAGGTTCAAATTGTTGATGTAATGTAAGAAGGAAGTCATCCTTTTGTAATGGTTTCTTATAAAGCTTAACTAGCAATTGCACCTTCGTGTGCAATGGGTACACTGAAGATTTGTATCACATAAATGCTAAGGTGGAAAGTTACTATTGTAGGATTTGAGATCAACTGGAATCAAAATTTGATGAATTGGGAAACCAATATGAAGGGAGCTCTAAATTTTCAAAGCACTTGGATAACCTACACAATTGCAAATATTTACAAGCAAATTCAGTGGACACAAATGTACCTGACCAACCTTTTCATATATAGTGAGGGGATGCTCAACTGCGTGCAAGAAAAAATTATCATTCAATGGAGTTCTAAAAACACCATCATAGTCTAGTCTATTAATGAGTTTATCTCACATGGAAGTAACCAGAATATTGCACCATATAATAAACCCTTGCAAATGGAGCAATTTTTTTCTACAACACTCATTCAATTGATAGGAAAAGATATGTGTTGATTCACATTACATGACCCAAAGATAACACAAAATCAACAAATCTTTAAAAAAATGTAAATTTCCAATTCCTTGTTTTTTATTGGTTTACTATCTAATGCATTACAGGGCAAAGGGCAGATTGAATCACAAACACAAAGGCCTCTACAACAGTATTTTCCAAATTAAGTGGAACAACACAAAGGTGTATTATTTTCGGAATGACATTTTGAAACCCAGCGTCATATTGAAAATTTTACAGGGAAAGAAAATCTACCTCCACTTAAGAAGCTAATAGAATTTGGACAAATACGAAACTCAGTCCATAATTCACAAGTTGTCCACAATTTTTTTAAATTCTAAGACAAGTTGTTATGAATCTGAATGTAAGATGTATTTGAAAACATATAAAAAAAATGAAAATTTTATCATGCAACATATAGAGTCTTCCTCTTTATTCATGTTAAAGCCCATCACAAAAGCAATTGGACATTGTGCCTGTCGATAATGAGCAAAATCGGGTTTTTTGTGTCAAATGATTATTGTTATGGACATAGCACCAATTGATGTCAACAAACATTATCAAATATAACTGACCAAAAAAATTTAAATTTATGCAACAAAGTGAAAGACTTTTAATTGTCATCCTGATTCACAAATGGTGTGGATAAATTTGAACAGGTCAATCGCAACAAAAGGATACTTCTACCATTTTTTTCAATTGCCTACAATAGAAGGATATGTAATGTACTCAGAAATATGGAACAAGTAAATAATGATGGATTGTAGCTCAAAATATACTTAAATCAAAATCCAATAACTTGGAAAAGGTAACACCAAATAGATGTCCTAGAAAAAACACATGCGTACTGAAGAAATACGAAACCTTTGTAGCTGTAGCTTTTTTGCACATGTGACATGTTCGAAACATGCATTGTTCCAAATTATATAGATTTGGAGTCATCCCTAAAAAATAAATGAGCAAAAATACACCAAATTTGGGTAGGCATGAGCTATATGGGTAATTGAAATGTGTAAAAATAAAATAGATAGAAAATTAAATTATTTACCAACTTTCACATAAAAATACACAAAATTATATATTAATCATAACATAAAACACTCTAATAAAAAAAGATCTTAAATAAATAAGGGGTTTAGGGGAAAAGGCTTAAAGAAACAAAGGGAAATCCGAACTTAAAATATTTGGTCTAAAACCCTACACTCATGAGATATCCCATTAGACAACATTGTTAACGAGTGTGATCTTCTCCCACCCCCACCAAGCATAGCAATTTAAACTCTTGAGAAGAGAAAGAATGACTATTCTGTCAAGGCCTACAATAGGTTGTTCGAAAAGTATTGGTGGAAACCTCAAAGCACAAGCTCGAGTAAGAACAACAACAAAAGCATCAACTTCCAAAAGAAGTAGCCCATCCTTATTCTCATTTTTTATGCATACTGACAACCCATGTCGATTATTCTCCATCACCAGGTTTACAATATTTGACTTGACTAACCTTTCTCTTATTTTATTGTATTTCTACTACTTCTTCTTCCAAAGATTTCATCGCATAATTTCGAAATGTATATTTTATTTTTGTGTGGTTGTTCACAGTGTGTTGTTGTGTGAGAGCCTTCTAGAATTAATTGAATAATATTTAAATTATTTAAAATACGGGTTGTTAATATTTAATATATTAGATTAAATTGGTCTTTAGGATCTATTGAAGTATATATGTACAAGATGAAATGACTTTTAATAGTTTAAGTTAAATTGATCTCTAGGAGGATAGGTTTTTTTTGCTCAGAAGGGATGGAGCTACGGGGCGTCTGGGTGAGAGCTAGGGCCCGCGTGCCCTAGCTCTTATGTTATGTTCTGCGTCTTGTCTGTGCGCGGCGCCTAGCTGGTGGTGTGATCTCGGGGGTGGGGTGTTTGCTTCTATTCAGGGGTGCGTAGGTCGGGTTGGGTTCTCGGCCTTGCCTGGCTTGTGGGCGGAAGTTTCTTCTGCATTTTTTGCTATTAACGGCTTCTCCTTAGCAGGTGTGTTCAGCGTTTTGAGACTATGGATCTCAGTCTCCATCTTTCTCCCTTTTGGTGGAGGGGTGCTTTGCGATCTATGGAGAATCAGGGCTTTGTTACATCTGAGGTTTCCTCTGGGGACTTGGAAATGGTCGAGCCATCTGGGTCGGTGCATGCCAGTGGGAAGGATCCGATGGGTAAACCCCAGTTTGGAGATGGGGTCTCCCCTTCTAAAGGGGTTTTTCGAGTTAAAAAAATAAACGGATGTTTGGAGAGATCCGAGGATCGGCCGGTTTTGGTTATTCAACCTGAACAAGTTGTAGAGGATGTTGAATATTGGTGCAATCATGCCCTTATTTGCAAGTTTTTGGGCCTCCGTCTTTCTTTACCTGTGTTGGATTCTTGGGCACGTCGAGTTTGGAACCTAGAAGGTGATATGGAGATTATTTTGGCTGCTAATAATTATTTTCTAGTTATCTTTTCAAGCATGTCGGATAGGAATAGGGCTTTTGAAGGGGGGCCCTATTTCTTTAACCAGGTGGGGCTCTTCATTAAGCCTTGGCACATGGGCTTCAACTCTGCCGAAGAGATCCCCTCGCGAGTTCCTGTGTGGGTTCGACTGCCGAGGCTTCCTTTGGAATTCTAGAGGGAAGATATTCTTCACTCAATTTCACTGCTTCTTGGAAAACCGGTGGGATCAGCTACACAAACTCAAGATCGTAAGGTAATTTCATTTGCTCGTATTTGTGTAGAGGTTGATTTAAATAACCCATTACCAGATTCTATGGAAATTCGCTTGGGGTCCTTTTCTTGGATCCAGCAACTAGATTACGAGACCCTTCCCTTTAGATGCAGAATTTGTCATGAATATGGTCATTTACACCGCAAATGCCCTAGATTTAAACCCTCCCCCTTGGCTTCCTCCGGACCTCCTTCGGGGGCCAAGGGGAAGGCTCCTTTGTCTAATGAACCTGTGGATAATGAGGGGTTTACTCAAGTTAAGTCCCGTAACAAAGGTAAGGGAAAAAAGAGAACCTGGTTGGACAAACAAAATGATGGTACTTTCAACAGGTTTGATGTTCTTGAGGATTTGGTACAAGAGGAAGGTATTCTAGTTGAGCTCTCTTCTGGGGCTAAGGGTCTGCATGAGGTTCAGGAGGAGGATGCAAAGAAAGAGGAGCAGTTTTTATCCCCGGAGGACCATCAGGTTGTTCAGTTGGCTAAGGATTTGCCTTCCCAGGTTCAGGATATTAGGGACCTTCTGGGGTCACAGGCTACAAAAGACCCTGTGGTGGTGGCTCCTGATCCTCCTGCTCCTAAGGGGGCCTCTGATTTTTTGAAGGGTAACAAAGCTTCTCCTGGTTTAGGATTACAACAGAAATCCTTTAAAAAGGGGCCGCTTGATAAACTGTCAAGGAGTGGAAGGAAGACTAATCAAGAGAAGGTCAAGATTATGGGTGATACTTTGGTTGAGTCTGGTTCTATGAAACCCATTGATTCCCACTTCTCCCACCCTCATAAATGATTGTTTTATCATGGAATGGAAGGGGGTTGAACAACATCCCTAGACAAAAGGTTGTTCGCAGACTAATTGAATCTCAGTCTCCTGATGTGGTCTTTATTCAAGAAACTAAGCTTACAGTGGATGGTTTGGATAATTGTGCTCCGCGCATCTGGCCCCAGGGTAATTGGCAGGGGGTGGGTGCTTTGAAAAGTTCAGGGGGGTGGCTTGCTTCTGGAACCCGAGGAAAGTTTTCCCCATATGGTGGATTTCTAGTCGGTCTTCCATTTCTCTGGTTGCCTCTAGTTTGGAGACTGGAGAGAGGTGTATGTTTTCTAATATTTATGCTCCTACTGATTTCTCTGGTAAGTCTAATCTTTGGGCTCACATTAGATTCATTCGAGCCATAGACCCATTTCTCCCATGGATTCTGGCTAGTGATTTTAATGTTGTTACTAGCTTGGATGAAAAACAAGGTGGGTTAGCCAGGCTTGACCCTTCTGCAAGTCTGTTCAGGGATATGATTAGCTCCTTGAACCTCATTGATGTGAAGCCAACCAATGGTGTCTTTACATGGAATAACAGGAGATGTGGTGTTGAGGCCATCTCAGAAAGGCTTGATAGATTTCTGGTTTCGTGCTATTGGATGAATAGTAGGTTGATCACCAGTTCAGAAATTCTTGATTGGAGGGGCTCTGATCACTGGCCTATCAAGCTCTCTGTCACTGCTTATGGAGTCACCAAAAATCCTTCCTTCAAATTTTAGTTAATGTGGTTAAGAGATCAGTCTCTGCATGCTCTTATGGTGGATTGGTGGTATGAGGGGATGCCTGCCCATGGGACAAACATGTTTACTTTCAGTAAGAGGCTTCAATATGTGAAGTACAGGCTTAAGAGATGGAATAAACAATGTTTTGGGAACCTTCATGCTTAGAAGCTGGCTGCCCAGGCCAAGCTGGATATCATCACTCATCAGATTCGGGACCAAGGGTTAACCTCAGATCTAAGTAAAGCTGAGTCCATGGCTCTCAAGGGATTAGAAGAGTGGGAGCTTCGGGAGGAGATCTTCTGGAAGCAGAAATCTCATATTGATTGGCTTCAGGAGGGGGATAGGAACACTACTTTCTTTCATAATTCGGTTAAGGCTTGGAGGCAGGGTTGTTCCATCTCCTCTCTTGTTTCATCTGAAGGGGTTCATCTCTCCTCCAATGCTGATATTTCCAGGGAAGCGGTCAATTATTTTTCAAATCTATTTTCGAGGGAGGATCTTGCTGCTAGAGCTGAGGAGAGGGCCATCTTGGAATGTATTCCCCACTTGGTCTCTGCTGAGATGAATGGAGCTCTCTTAGGTCCTATTTCGTTACCTGAGCTGGAGAAAGTGGTGTTCAATATGAAAAAAGGTAAGGCTCCTGGCCCGGATGGGT
This sequence comes from Sequoia sempervirens, assembly GCA_007258455.2. Lineage (NCBI taxonomy): Eukaryota > Viridiplantae > Streptophyta > Pinopsida > Cupressales > Cupressaceae > Sequoia > Sequoia sempervirens. Next base: position 13,144 of record VDFB02219164.1, read on the forward strand.
TTCCTATTGAGTTCTTTCAGGAGTTTTGGGAAATAATAAAGTTTGACCTCCTCGAGGTGGTTCAGGAATCACATAGGAACAAACAGATGCTCAAGTCCATGAATTCTACTTTCTTGGACCTTATACCTAAGAGGGAGGGAGCTAATCAGCTGGTTCATTTCAGGCCTATTGCATTATGTAATGTTGTGTACAAGATCATCACTAAATTGATTGAGGAGAGACTCAAACCACTCCTCAGTACTCTGATCTCCACTGAGCAGGGTGGCTTTGTTGAAGGAAGACAAATTTTGGATGGTGTTGTGATAGCAATGGAAGCTATTCACTCTATGGCTCACTCTAAGGAGAGGGCTATGTTCATTAAACTTGACATGGCTAAAGCTTATGATCGGGTGAGCTGGGAGTTCTTGCAAAAAATTCTCTTGACTTTTGGCTTCAATGAGGAGTGGGTTAATTGCGTTCTTAGTTGTGTGACCTCGTCCTCCTTCTCTGTTCTCATTAATGGGGAACCTTCTGACTTGTTTAGTGCCTCTTAGGGTCTCCGGCAGGGGGACCCTTTATCTCCCTATTTATTCATTCTCATGGCGGAGGGCCTTGGAAGATTTATTAAGTCTCAGGTGAGGTAGGGTTTTATCCAAGGTTGGAGCTGGAACAATCATCTTCCATCCTACTCTCATCTTCAGTTTATGGATGATACTGGGTTGTTGGGCATGGCTAGAATTAGTGAGGCGGTGAACTTCAGGAAAGCCTTAGACATCTATTTGAAGGCTTCAGGTCAATGTATCAATGATGACAAATCCTCCATTTATTTCTTTAATACCCCTCGGCTTATTCAGAGCAGGATTGCTAGGATCCTTCGATTTCAGATTGGGTCTCTTCCCTTGATGTACCTGGAGATCCCTTTGGCTTTGGGATCTCAGCGTAGAGATTACTGGCAGGGGATTTTGGATAAATTTCGGAGTAAGGTTAGTCATTGGACTTACAAATGGTTATCTTCTGCTGGGAGAGTGGTTCTTCTTAAGACTGTGGTGCAGGCCCTTCCCATTTATAGGTGTTGTGTGCAAGCTCCCCCTTCCACCTTTGTGAGGGAATTTGATGCTCTGTTTCAGAAATTTCTTTGGTCTGGTAACCTTCTTTCTTCAAAGTGGAGTTTAGTCAAGTGGGAGTCTGTTTGCCGGCCGAAGCATGCCGGGGGCCTTGGTCTTAGGTCTATGGCTCTTGCTATCATGGCCTTGGCTGCCAAGCTTTACTAGAGGTGGTGTAACCATCAGGATCAGGATTGGGCCAAGATTCTTTCCCACAAGTATCTTCTTGGTGTTGATAGCCTTGATGTGCCACGGCTCGATTTGTTGGGTAAAGGTTCTTGTATTTGGGATACCCTTAAGAAGGGAGCTCAGTTGATTAAGGAGGGTCTTTTCTGGATCTGTGGTAGAGGCTTTGATGCTTTGTTTTGGCATGACTCGTGGGATGGCCACCCTCCTATTCTTTATAGCTTCCCTCAGCTTCAACCTCTTTGCCATATTTTTTCTGAGGCTGGTTGGATAAGGGTGGAGCATTTTAAAACTGTCAAGCGGATTGGTCAGGTGGTGGTGGCTTGTTGGAAGGTCCCGCAGGAGTGGCCCATGGGGGGTTCTGATGAGGATCGGGTTGCCCTTACTAGAATTTTGGAGGATAGGCTCTGCAACTCCCTTAATGAGAGGGACATGTTGGCTTGGAGTCCTAGTCCAAATGGTAAATTTACTGTGGCCCAAGTCTATGCTATGCTTGACAAGAACTTATATGGTCCCGCAGAGGTGCATTGATGGAAGAAGGTTTGGGACAACTTTTCTTGGCCCAAATACAATTTCTTCTTATGGTTGGTTGCTCAGAAGAAGTGCCTCACTTGGGAAAATCTCCGTAAATGAGGTTTCCAGGGTCCTTCTATTTGCTTCCTTTGTTCGCACAGTGAGGAATGTACCTCCCACTTGTTCTTTCTCTGCCCTTTTTCTAGAGAGATATGGCATATATGGTGGGAGGCTTGGCGTCATGGTTGTATACATGCTTCTTCCCTAATTGAATTTTGGGAGAGCTTGGGCAGGCCTCCAGCGAAGACTCCTTTCTTGCGGGTGGCCTAGTCTGTTAGGCCTATTTTCATCCTCTGGAACCTCTGGTTGGAGAGGAACCGTAGAGTCTTTAGTGGCTCCAGTTTGGGGAGTTTGCAGTTGTGGAAGAAGATAATTAGCAGGCTCCAGGAGACTATTTCTGCTAAGTGTGATATGTCTGAAAATATTGATCCTGGTGATCTTGCTATCTTGCAGAATTTGAACCTCGAGGATAGTAGAAGGGGAAGCATTGTGGGAAGAAGACCCCGTCATGTCAGGCAACGTGTTTGTCGTGATGGGGGTTGGTCGCCTCCACCAGTGGGGGTCCTTAAGATTAATACTGATGGTTCTTCTCGTGGGAATCCTGGTCATGCTGGTGTTGGAGGTATTGGTAGAGGTAATGATGGTGGTGCAGTGTTTTTCTTCTCTATTTACAAAGGTCAACACTCTAATAATCTGATGGAGGCAATTGCTATTTTGATTGCTATTGAGCGTGGATGCTCTTTAGGTTGGAGGAGGATCATTTGTGAGTCTGATTCTCAGATTGTGGTGGATATGTTGAACAACCAGAGGTTGGGTGATGTTAGTTGGCAATTAGCCTCTGTGGTCAGACAGATTCTGAGTCTTTGCAGTTCCTTGGATTCTGTCTCCTTTTGTCATATCCCTAGGGAATGGAACAAAGTGGCTGATTGTTTGGCGAAGTGGGCTTCTGAGAATGTGGATGGTTGGGATATTAGTGGAAGGGAGGTCTTACCTTCTGAATACCTTGAGACCCTGGAGAGGTTATTAGTGGAAGACATGAATTTGTAAGGTTGTTTTTGGTGCTTCTTGTGGTGGTCTTGCCTTGGTGGGCTTCTTGCTTTTGCCTTGTAATTTTGTTTTGTTTGATTAAAATTTTTACCCCTCTTTTTCAAAAATAAAATAAAAAAATTGATCTCTAGGATCTATTAAAATATATAGATACTTGTTTAAGGTTTATCTTGAATTTGGTTGAAGGTATGGTTTTGCTTAACAAGTTATAGGCTTCAATTATTTTAATTGTGGATTTTAACTTGGGCCATGCTTTTACAATTTTTTCTATTAACACTGTACAACAATCCCTTGGACCTGTCCCTTCATTCTTGTATTTGATTGTATATGTTCATCTTCTATGGATTGCTTCAAGAGTAAACAAGTGTTGTTATTATATGGATACAAATTGAGATAGCTCTTAGCATCTTAGATTAAATTGGTTTGTAGGATGTACTCAAGTAGATCTAGTTGTTTACATTCTTGTTGCTATGTGTGTCAGTTATCGATTGCATCACAAAATAAATAAATGTTGTTATATGTATACAAATGAGACTTTTAACATCTTTAGGTTAAATTGGTTTGTAGTACATATTCAATTATATCCATTTATTTAGATATTCATTGTTATGTGTGTTGATTTTAAAGAAAATCTCCAGGGAACTTAAGATTTAATCTATATTAGTTTGTGATCTGAAATATCCCTGTAGTTGCATCTAATTTCATTTCATATAATGGCAAGTTACCTATAGAATCGGGGTGTTGCATAGAGTCTTTGATTCTATTACATAGTGAAGTTGCAAGTGCTCGACTGACATCTCGGCTTTCTATCAATTCTTGATCGATCTCTTAGGGTACCCTTTATTGAAATTCTCCATATCAATAGTAGGAAACTACCCATATTTTTAACCTTTTATCCAAAGTTATTTTTTTATTAGGTAAATCATCCTACTTTCAAATAAGAACACCTTTCAGCTTAGAATTCATGTGTGAAGGGTATTTGATTCCTTGAAAATTTTCATTAGACTTTGTTGTTTGATCTAGTTGGTCCATTACGGACTTCCATTAGTGTGGCTGCTCTAGATCATTCTCATAGAATTTGAACCTAGGTTAGTGTCATGGAAATTGCTTCTACCTTACCTCAATGCCAACTTGCATTCCTTATCCAAACTAGACATCCTTATCTAAATTTGTATCCCTTGATAACCATAGTCAATTTTTAATTTTATTTTTCCAAATACAAATAATTAAAGTATACACAAAAAATGATACACAATGTTGTATAGAGTAACTCAATGGTGGTAGTAGGAAAGAGTTCAAAGTCAATATTATGCACAATAACATCCATGTTTAAGTTTGATTGGAGGCCTTTGAAGAACAAAATGAATTCGTCATCCTCCCTTGAAGATATCTAGACTGGACAACCTTATCTAAATTTGTATCCCTTGATAACCATAGTCAATTTTTAATTTTATTTTTCTAAATGCAAATAATCAGAGTATACACAAAAAATTATATATAATATTGTACAATGTAACTCAATGGTGCCAGTAGGAAAGAGTTCAAAGTCAATATTATGCACAATAGCATCCCTGCTTAAGTTGATTAGAGGCCTTTGAAGAACAAAATGAATTGGTCATCCTCCCTTGAAGATGGGTCTTGAAACTCAAGTCAATATTGGATACTAATGAATGGGTTCATGATTTTTTCGCTTCTACTACAGATAGAGAGACTGAGTCTAGGTTCTTGTTCTTTCAGTACAATGAGGAATTTGACCACTTTGGTGCAATATAGTGATGTTTTTCATAATCAATCACATGAGTGATGATGTGATTGCAAAATGTGTTGCTAAAACAATATTTGTAAATCAAGCTTAAGGAGTGGTGATGCAACTGCAAAGCATGTTGCCTATACTATGATTGTTGATTAGGCAGAAAGGGGGTGAAATGATTGCAAAGTGTGTTGTTGATGCAATAGCCACTACTCTTGCATGGGGAGTGGTGACATGTATACAAAGCATGTTGTTGATGCAGGTGATTGAATCTGATCAAGCACAGGTAGTGATGACGCAATTTCTAATTGGGAAAAAGGAGCAGTGATGTGATTATAAAGTATATTGCCGATGTAGGTAACTGAATTTGATTAGGCACAAGTGTTGGTAACATGATTGCAAAACATGTTGTTGATACAATGATTGCTAAGTAGGCACAAGAGGCAGTAACAGGATTTAGGGCAGGCACGAGCTCTATGGGTAATTGAAATGCGATCATAGTTGGAAACTCGAGTCCATCATTTATTCCGAAGGGTACAAGCTTACACCAAGAAAAAATCAAATCATAGAGTTTCAAACTGTAAAATTTGAAACCATTGGATTTAAACCCTAACAAAACCAAACCCTAAAAATAGGGGATAGTACATGTCGATGCACCCAAGTTTTGTATGCACACTTAATTAAGCATCTAAAAATATCAGGGTTTTAATGCTACTTGATTCTTGAGTTCAAGACAAAAAAATTGTAAGCTTTTAAATGAAAATATTGGTTGCAAGATAAAGTTTGTTTTTAGGCATGGGGTGATGAATGTTTCAACTACCTGAAAGTTATTTTTCCCAGCATGAGATAACTTTTCAAAGAACCAATCCCTTTAGTTAACAGATAGCAGCATAATTGTGTTAAAATGAAATAAAACACAACAAAAATGATATGACAACATAAATATTCCAAAAAATAAAATTCACTAAAACCATGGCAAGCGACTTACCTAAAAGAATTACACAAATTGTGTCGTGGTGTCGAAAATGTCGATGATAAAAAACAGGTAGAGCTTGCAATAAAAGTATGAAACCCTAACACAACAAAAATTTATTTAAATGATGTGAACCAAAACTAATCTTCCTACAGTTGTTGCTTCAATCTATTCACAGTAAACGAAATCTGAAAATATCAAGGTTTTAGGGCTTACTTAGATTATTGAGCTCAAAAAAACAAAACTTGAAATGGCATCCACAATATCAAATACAATGCAGTTTAGAGTTGTGGTTGGAGATAGGTGACCTAGAAGATACATACTCTAAAACCCTCGTTGAAACCTTATTTTCAGGCTACAACTCACCAAATTGGAGAAGTGAAAGGTCAATACCAGCGAGGAAGAGTTTGGAGGAGCGAAAACCAATAGTGGCAAGGAAAGCAACAAAAAATGGAAAAAAATAGTTGAAAAAATGGTGAAAATGATGAATAGTTGAGATTCATTTAATCGTCTTGCATTGATACAGATACAATTTTAGACCATTGATAGATGAAAATAGCTTGGAAAATCTCATTGAGGGAACACCTTCAATGTAAATATGTGACCATTAAGTAGCAATGAGAACCTTCATTAATTGTCTACAACTACATTGCTCCATTTGGTAAGACCGTCCATATTTCATATGGCCCAAGCCATCTTGTTTACAATTTCCCTTTATAATCTTTGTATCTGAAGTCATAAAGTAGAGCCCAATCACCTGCACTAGATTCCTTTGTCTTAATAAACTAATCATGCCAACGAATCCTTTGATATTGGACAACTTCAATGTGTTGGATGGCTTCCATTTTGATTTCATCCAATGCATTCAAGTTGTGCAATCTCTTCTGCTATTTTGTTGACAAATCCACGCCCAATTTGATAATTGTCCTCAATGTTTTATACTCAAATTCTATAGGAAGTACTACTTTTTTTCCATACACTAGTTGATATGGTGTAAAGCCTATTGTGGTATTCCAAGTTGTTTTATAAGCCCAAACTACCTCAGGTAACCTGGATGCTCAATCCTTCTTATGAATTTTCACTTTGTGAGGATATTTTTAATTTCTTTGTTGGTGACATCCACTTGCCCATTTTCTTGAGGGTGATAAGGTGTGGACTTCCTGTGTCTAATCTCATATTCTTGAACCAATTTAGTGATCAACTCTAATATAAACTAGGATCCTTGGTTTGTGATAATTTCTCTTGGAACTCCATAGCTTGTGAGTATATCTTCATAGAGAAACTTTTCCACATTCCCATCTCTTACAAACTATAAACCCTTAACCTCTACCCATTTTGTAAGGTAATCTATGTAGACCAGTATGTACTCTTTATTGTTTGATGTTGGTAAAATGGGGCCAATAAAGTCTAATACCCAATTGTCAAATGGTGTTATTGCTAACTATGGTTGTAATGGCATTTCATCTGTCTTTATTGGTCTTCCCATTCTTTGAAATCTATCACAACTCCTGGTATATTTTACTGTATATTTATGAAGATTTGGCCAATAATAGCCAGTATTCATAATCTTAAGCATTGTCATCTTTGTTGCAGAGTGTTCCCCATAGGGTTCATCATGGAATGCTTTGAGGTAATCATATACTTCATCTTCTTAGATGCATCTTCTCATTGTGTTGTTTGGGCCTATATAGAATAAGTATATAGCTATCCATGAGTAGAAAAAAAATCTTGTGAACTAATTGCCTCTTCTCCCTTATTGAGAAACAAGGTGGTATTTTTCCTGCTACAAGATAGTTGGTAATATCTACATACCAAGGTGTGTGTAGAGATAGAGAAAATAAATGTTCATCTAGGAATGAGTCATCAACATCTTCTTTTGATTTGGTTAGTATTCTAGATAGAAAATCTACCACTACATTTTCTTTACTTGGCTTATCCACAATGGCAATGTTAAATTCTTGAAGTAACAGTAACCACCTGACAATCCTACCACCAACCATTGGTTGTTCATGAGATACCTAATTGGTGTATGGTCAGTGTGTATGAACATTGAATTCCCTGTAATGCAATGTATGAATTTGTTTATTGCAAAAACTACTGCCAACATCTCTTTCTATGTCACTGTATAGTTGAGTTATGCCCCTTGAATATTTTTGTTGATATAATATATGGCAACTCTTTGTTTCCTTCCTTTTGTCCAAGCATAAATCCTATAGCAAAATCAAAAGCATCTATATGGATATGGAAAGGTAAGCTCCAATTTGGTCCTCTCAAGTCAAGGGTTTTGGTTAATGCTGCCTTGAATACTTCAAAGGAATGTTGGCAAGTAGTTGTCCATTCAAATTATGCATCTTTTGATAGTAAGAAAAATAGTGGAGTTGTAAGTTTTCTAAAGTCTTAGATGAATCTCCTATAATAACCAACATTTCCAAGGAAACTTCTAACATCCTTTTGTCTTTGAGGCACAGGGAGTGTTGATATCACCTTATATTTTATTGGGGTCTACTTGAATTCCTTCATTTGACACAAAATGTCCCAATGCAATCCCCTCAGTCATCATCATGTAGCATTTCTTATGACTCTTGGGATAGTTTATGTTCTTTACACCTCTTTAGTACCTTTTCCAAATTTCCAAGTGCTTCATCATAGGTATTCCCATAAGTTGTGAAATCATCCATGTAAACCTCTATGGAATCATGTGCAAATTTTGAGAATATGTTTTGTACTACCCTCTGGAAGGTGGTTGGTGCATTGCATAGCCCAAATGGCAAGATATAATAAGCATATGTACCCTAAGGGCATGTGAAAGTTGTCTTGTGTTGGTCTTCTGGGGCTATCTTAATTTGATTATAGCCACTAAATCCATCCAAAAAGGAAAATTACTTCTTGCTTACTAATAAATCAAGTACTTGGTCAATGAATGGGAGTGGAAAGTGGTCCTTCCTAGTTGTAGCATTCAATTCATGGAATTATACACACTCTCCAATTCCCTCCTTTCTTAGGGATAGTTACTAGGAGTAACACCCACTGACTATCAAATATGGGATAGATAAAGCCTACATCAAGCATTTTTTGCAATTTTGATTTAACTATATCACAAACTACAAGGTCCATTCTCCTTTGGGGTTGTCTAACCGATTTGAAACCATCATTGACATAAATCCTATACATGCATAAAGTTGGGTATATCCCCTTTATGTCATGGTAATCCCATACAAAGGATGTTGTGTGTGCTTGTAGCACATTCATCAGTGATGTATATTTTATATCAATCAATTGACTATTAACATTTAGTTTTTAACCAAAATTATCTCTAAAGTCAAGGATGTTGTTTGAACAGATGAAATGTCAAGTCCTGCTATGTTTGGAACACATTGGTGTGGTAACAAAATATGGAAAATTTGGGAAACTAACTCAGATGAATTAGTAGGGATCATATTTTTCAGAGGATCCTATAGACAAGTTAGACAGTCATGATGTTGTGGGTCCCTACCATAGTTGTTATGTATGAAGTTTGCAATCAAGTTATCTTCATCTTGGTTTTCCAAAAAGTGGTTTTGTTCAATAGTCATCGAGGTTTGTAAGGAGTATCGATCCTCCTATCTAGGGTTGACCATATAGTTTGTTTTACATCTGCATATGGTTGGATTGGTGGATAAAGGACTAATTTCCTAGTTAAATTCCCATTTGAAATAATCATATTTCCAAACCTGCAACCTATGAAGGCATCTCTTGTTGCCAACCAAGGTCTTCCTAAGATGAGGGGATAGCCTGCAAGACTAGCTTTAGGTTTCAATACCATAAAGCTTGCATGGTACTCCTATGAATCTAACGTTATTACCAAGTCTTCAATGATACCCTGAGGTTTAATTATGGACCTATCTACCAACTATAGCACAATAGGTGTAGGTTTGAGTTCTATTAACTGTAATAATTTCATGGTTTCTTTGGTCATTACATTAATAGCTTCTCCTAAGTCAATTAAGGTGTTCTTAATGAGAGTTCCATTTATTTTGACATCCACTACAGGCCTCCAAATATCTGCATACTTGGGGACATTATGTTTCCCAACATAATGTATGTAAGTTGTCCTAAGACATGTATAGTCTAAGGGTCTTTTCACTTCTTACCTAGCTTTTTGAGGCATAACTCTCCCGCTGTTTTAGTATAAATAGGAACTTCCTTAATGGCTTGGATGAGGGGTATTTTGATGCAAACATCCTTGATTTTTCCCAACAGATCAATTTCATCTTATGATTGGTATTTTTAGATTGTTAATCTCTCAAGGAATGGAGGCTCTAGACTTATGGTAGGAGGATTGGTGTTAACCTGATTTGACTCAAGCTCCTTAGGTTGATTGTCCAAAGTCTTTGTTGGGAGTTCCTCATCAACCAATTCAGTGATGTGAGGGGATGAAGGCTCAACCAACATTTTTTCTAATCTAAGGTGGACATCACTCACCTCAACCCCATAAGTAGGGTATTGAATAGCTTTGTTATCATAAGCATGTTGAACATGCTTGTTATTGGGGTTAGGTGTAGGTTCTGCTGGCAACTCAAGTGCTATAGGTGGTTGTGGTGTTAGATTTATTGGGTTTGGCATTAAGGCTTGTTATTGTGGTTGTAAGGGTTGTTGTGGCTACTGATAATTCATGTTTTGATTTTGCTATTGTTGACCACTTTGCCACTAAGGTTGCCAATGGTTTTGTTGGGGTAGCCATTAATTATAGTTATATCCTTGATAATTTTGTGGTGACCATATGTTTTATTATTTTTTATTACAAATTGATTGAGGCATTGGACATTGTTGGTTTTGCATATTGTCCCAAGACTGAGATTTCCAACTAGAAAAATTTGCATTGTTACCGGGAAATGACATGTTATAATTTAAAGGGTCTTGGGGCATACCTTGTCTTGGTTGTCATGGTTTACTTTGAGATATGTAGAATACTTTTTCATATTCACCTTATAATTCATGAAATTATGATGTCCCTTTCTTATCTTCAGAGATACTGGCCACCTTCTTGCGCTTGTAGCTAGTATTTCTCTATCTACAATGTCGGCAGTATTTTGTAAGGGCTCTTTTTGCCTCTTCTTGCTTCTTTTTCACATGGATAGCATCTAATTGTGTAGCCAAGTGGTTAATGATATCCTCCTCCATGTTTGATAGAATATTGCTCTGCTCTATTCTAGAGACTCCATTAGATGACTTATTGATGGAAGATGTCTTGTCTCCTCTAACCTTCTTGGTGAAAGACCTTGAATAGTTCCTACATGCTTTGCAGATTTCCTCAAATGGTTCCTGTAAGATATATCCTACCATAATGAGGTTAACTGCATCCATGCAATCCTCATTAATCCCTCTCAAGAATATCAACTTTAAGGACTTTTCAAATAGTCTGTTTTGGTGGGATTTCTTAAGGAAAAATATAAAACTCTCCATATAGTAGTCCAAGGATTCATCTTCCTTTTGTGAAACCCTAAAAATTTCATCCCTCTTTCTTTCCATGCCTTTGTAGTAATCCTGGTACTTTTACATGGACTTTGTCTTCATGGAATAAACAGTTGTGGTATAATCATAACTTTTGCCTAGCACATCAAACTCAAAAAGGAAGGTATCTAGATCCTCTATTACCAACCCATAGAAGAAAGGTAATGTTGAAGGAGGTATGTTCTTCAAAGCAGATGCTCTCTCTTGGTTGGAAATGGAGAACTCAAAGGTTACATGCTTTGGTGGGTCTTCAACTGCTACATCAACCATGATGCTAATGTGTATGTGGGAAGTCTCCTTTGTATTTGGTGTGGGTAATGATGTTAGGGACGATTCTTCTTCAAGAATACCCTCGATTTGTTCACTAGTATCCTCTAATACCCTATGTGATGTGGGGAGAAATCTTCCCAAAGCATTTTGTTCCCTTTGCATACAATGATTATGACTCTTTGGATCAATAGTTCATACACATCGTTAGTAAAGTGTGTTGTTGTTGGTGAGTTAAAAACTAATTACCCTAATGTTGAAAGCAAAAACACTCGACTATGAAAGCTTGAAATTACACAAGAGAATCCTGAACGTAGCACCATCCCTGGTAACGATGCCAAAAATTTAAGGCATTTCTAATGTTCAATTAACTTGGTGATTATGAGTGGACACACAATTTAGAGGATAGGTTCCTAACTAAATAGTTTTCCAAACCCTCACAAAGGCTTCATTAAATTATCAACGAGGGCTCATAATATTTTGACAGTGTTGGCACTATATGTGCATTCAAGGATCCTAACTATGTCCTATATCTATGAAACATAGGTCACACATGTAATAAAAACTATAAAGATTGGAAAGGAAAATAAATTGTCAATTTGCAAAATAGGGGAAATAACATGAGTATGTTGCTTAGGCTACAAGTACCTTTTGTTTAATATTGTAACTGCTAACTATTAAATATGAACATGCAACTAACTAACACAACTAACTTCTAACCTCTTTGGAGACTAACTCAATATAATATTAAAAAATGTAATTCATGTTACAAAATATTATTCACGGAATTCACATACATATAATTGAGAATTCAAATAAATGGAGACAATAATATAACATCTAATCTAGTATAAAAAATAAGATGGGTTGGTAGTACCTCAAGTGGCCCTTGCTCGAATTGTTGGGCCCATAAGATATATCAAATACACACTTTTGATCAATAAATCATAATAGTAAACTAAAACTCTTTTATTGCATAAGAACTGGACTTCTTACAATCTTACAAGAATCTCTAAAGATTTCTTATTCATCATTACATGATTATTGTGACTGGATAATAGGAAACTAACAACAACTAAGTACTATTTGGTAAAAGAATCAAAAGATTAGATTTTCTCCTAAACCATCAATCCCAATATATAGGCTCGAGAGGAGTTTTATTCATACAAGGACTAAAAATAGAACATCAATTCATACATCCACTCTCCCTCAAGAATAGGGAGAGTAATAGTCTTTGTAATTGATAACCATAATTGAAAAAGAGTGAAGAAGAGAATTTAAACTATAATTATGCCCTAATGATATGATAGAGACATGCTAAATACAAATTGTCATGTCATTAAACTTCCCTAAAAAGAGTAGACTCCTTCCTTCCATCTTATTTGGTGTTGGTGGTGACTCATAGTTGACCATTCAATGGTCATCTTCATTCCTTTTTGGAATTTTCATGTTTTAAGCGTTCTGGCTTCTCCCCTACAACTGGTTGCAGTCCTTATGTTGCAGCCTAGAAATCTAATTTTTATAGGCTACAGTCTTCTTGGCTGCAAGATGTTAGTTCTTCTACCAAGACATTCACACCATTATCAACCACAATTAAACCATAAAAATATATGAAATATTATGAACTTTCATACATCCACACAAACATATATCAACATATCATATTCATATTTCCACATATTCAGGTCTGTCAAAGTGCATAAAAGGCATATAAAAGATGTATGAAGTCTTGGAAATGTTTGTGAAAGTCAACAAATGAAATGATAAAAGCATAAATGATGAAGGAAAACCTAGCCATTATCTAGACCCATAACCTATTGAGCATTGTATCTTGAAAAAAACTTTGTAAACACACTAAACTATAAAGTGCCAACCTTATAATATTTGGGAGGGGTGATTTTTGATACTAGTGAAAAAGGTGGGAGTGTATTGGTGTTCTCTTTTTTTCACTTACTTAAAGTGAATTTTTTGTATCAATCTTGGGGGGATTATACAAGCAAATTGTAATCACAAACTAAGATAAAGTTCCATTTATGGGGGTTAATCATGTCTCTTTTAAAACATATTTACATTCTTCTATTATCAAGTTAACTTTAGAGAACTATTTGTACTTGAAATAAGGTATAAAGAATCATTTCCTTAAGCATGATCTACTGCCCTATCTCCTTGGAATCATTCTTGAGCCAAGTGATTATGATCAGAAGAATGCATGGTTTAAAAATAATGACATGGCTTATGGACTTGTAGTCCATTTTTGTGTTTTTTAGCAATTATTTTTTTTTTAAAATTGTTTTAATATTTTTGTCTTAAATAATTATCCCTTGAAAAAGGACATTGATCATTTTACCTTTACTTAAGTTTTGGTAATGTAAAAGATTCTAATATAAATGAAAATTAGAAGAATCTATCAAATTCCTAGACACAAATTGCCTCGCTACAACTAGAAGAAATGACAACATTCATACCAAAAGCAGGGAAAGCATGATTTTGCATGTAAAATGAAAAAACAACTCTATGTTAGGCACCAAGGAATAGAGGAAAAAGACAAAACCAAAGAAAGCTCACCTGGAGAAGGAAGTTTTAGGTTTTTATCATTGTTGGTTTCACTTTTATTAATTGCATGATTGCAAGAAAGGGAGTTACAAAAGTTAAAGACCATGTTGCATGTAAAAGGAGAGTATCAGAAGTTAAAGATAGATCATCCCCATGCGTCCAAATCATTTCAAGATTATTTTCTACATGGTTCTCATTCTCTTCCCAAGTATTATTTATATTGCTAAAGATTCATATGTCTTGGAGGGTTTTAAGGCAGATTGATATAGGGTTTATGGAGGGGGTTTGTATATCAAGGATTCTTTACTTATAGAATAAATGATATGTTAGGGAATATCAAAGTCTATCAAACACAATATTTATTGCAATCCAAATCCTAGCTAAGGCCTAGGTTAGGTTTCTAAAATGAAAGTTAAAGATTGAGGACTTAGTATCTTAATACTCAAATATCACAATCAATATAGACCAAGTATAGAGGGGAGCTTTGATAGTCATGTCCATGAAGATGCATAGGGTTGTGAAGATAAAAATGATATTCTTAAAGTCATTTGAGGAGATGAGAAATCACTTTCAAGGGTAGTTTTCAAAAGAAAGACATTGCACCATAAATAAATGATGAAAAGAACCATAGTATAGTCACTACAAGGTAAAGACAGTCATGTCATTCATTTCATCATATAAAAGGACAAAGCAAGATCCATATGAAGAGCACAGTCACTCTAGATGGTACGATGAAAGCAATGGAGGATGATAGTCCATAAAAATCAGTCATAGTACCTCACGGTTGTGGTGATATAAGGACAATTTTGTATTACGACTTCACACGCATATACATGCAAGGAGGGATTTCCAACGTACACTGGCCTAAGATCAGATAGTAATGAGTCAAAGAGTACTATGTAAAGATAATAAAGGACATAGGACTTGAGATGAATCTTTTCCTTCTATCCAATACTCTTATAATAAGGAAATTCATTCCTCTACATAACACTTTCCATTTGAGGTATGTTTGGGATATTTACCAATTGGTCCATTTGATATTAAAATTAAGCAACAAGGATTATACTTAGAGGTGAGAAAACCAATAAAATAAATTGATAAGATCAACGAGATCATCTCAAAGTGAGGATGCAACTAGAAAAGATAATTGAAATATAAGGACTGTCATGATTATCATCATGTTGAGTATGGTCTCAAGGTTGGTATGAAGGAAGAGCAATATATGTTTGAGAAGACAAATCATAATATGAAAAGATAGGGGTTTCTATCAAGGTTGTCAAGCCATGGAATTGAATTAATAGGCAAGGATATTTTTGGGTTCATAGTCCCCTTGGTCTATCTGAATTGAGAAATCCCATTAAATAGCACTATCAAGTCTAAATGTCAATGATGTCACCATGAGATCATTAAGTGCAACCCATCAAAATGATAGAGAAACCACTAATATAGTCACCATTAATGAAAATAGTGAAGGTTTTGAAAAAAGGACAGTCAATGCATAAAGATTCATCAAGGTTTTAGGTCAAGTCAACAATCACAAGATTT
>VDFB02219165.1:0-11832 GCA_007258455.2 Sequoia sempervirens
TTTACTGGCTATGGGAATCTTTGGCTCTTTTTGTTTATTTTCGCAGATCTCTAAGAAGCGAAATCACAGTTTCGTTTTACCCTAGCTAGGTAATAACGCTAAGAGGAGCGGAAAGAGACCCCACTTACCGTACGACACGTTGCCCATGACACGTGAGTTTGTCTTCCTGCTTTGATACCGCCATGTCTGCACGATATGGAGTGGTGAATTTCAAATCGTTATCGGCTGACGTTAGCCCATCTTTCAAATCGTTTTCGGCTGACGTTAGCTCAGTTTTGCTGACGTTGGCTTAAGTCTACCGGTAAAGATAAAGTTGAATGCCGGAGCTCTCATCAATGTTACGTGGGGTACCTTTATCATTGGATTTTTCTACTTTATTTTTTGTGTAATTATTTTTGATAGCGACATTTTTTAAATTCAACTTCAAAGTCTTAGAATGGAAGATTTTTAAGATCCACCGTTTTGCAGTGTTAAGTGTCAATCTTCTACAACTTAGTTTAATAATGAGTTTTTCCATTCTCTCCACCAATTGTTAAACTATTTTTTGTAGTTGATTTAGGTTTAATTAGAATTCTTCTATTATAATAAATGAAATATTATTATATTTTTATTTTTTAATTGTTAATTAATTTTTTTATTAATAAATTGTGATTTTTTTAAATTATCAAATGTAAAAATAATATTGAAGGGAAAATGTGAAGAAAAACAAAATAGAAGAACTGTAACTGTTTTTTAATTTTAACTAAAATTTAATAATTTAGATTCTAAGTAGTTATATATAAGTATTTTTTTAAGTCAATTTGTCATATACTAAAACTTGCATCTAAAAAGGTTCAAGGATTACCTTGATAGAAAATATATGTTAGAGCTAAATAATGAAATGAAATAAACTTAAAAAAATCTAGATTTTTGTTTTAAAGCAATGCAAATGAAAAAGGAAAGTTGTCATCAAATTGAAAAAAAAAACATTGTGAATGAAAATAGAATGTTCCAAAAAGCAATATGTATGTCACTTTTACATGATAGGTGAGATTTTTGATGATTTCTTTTACATGATAGGTGACATTATTTACGATTTCACATCATATTTTGGAAGATTTTCCTATTAAATAGTAGTTGATTTACCAGCAGTTGAAACTTGTTTTTCCAACAATTCAACAAAGGGTGAGTAAATCTTGTTTCTAAGCCTGTGACTAGTTTACTTCTAAAAGAATATCTCTAAGCATATTTTATATAAAAAATTCATTTAAATTAGAACTAGGATTAGAATCAAGGTTAGATTTAAGATTAAAGTTATATTGATTTTTTAATTAAATGAAGATTAAAATTATAATTAATTATAATTTAATTAATTAATTTAAGATTTATTTATCTTAAATTAATGTTAAAATTAAATAGAACTTTATAATTCTAAATTAGAGTTAGAATTAGAATTATATAGGTTATTTTAGTTTCATAATTATGTAATTTTAGGGTTAGAACATACATAAAATTTAATTATAATTTAATAAATTATTATTTAAAATTTTCAAATAATTATTAAATAACTATAAATGTTTTAATCAATTATATTATAATCCTAACCTTAATTAATAATTTGTTTGATACGCAAGAGAGTTTTATATTGATAATGTAAGTCTTCTTCAAATATTAATTCAAAGTTCTAATCTCAAGTCTAGTAATGTGAAATTAAGCATACTTCTAATAAATTCCTCTTCTTTAAAAATTAATGAATGTGATAGATTTATTGATAAAAATATAAAACTGTGTTGAGTGATTTATATCAACATTATTCATAATTTATTGACTAATATGTTGAGCATCTCCTACTTATGAGCCATAGGCTTAATCTTTGTTTTTTTATTATACACTACAAGTATCCATAATATTTTACACCAATCTACCTACTAAATATTTGTCTCCAATCTCAAGCTCTCTTGAATCCTCCTCTCTCACTTATAAATTGAACCTAATTTTTCTTATCAATTATCATTAGGATAATTGCTAATGTAACATCCACCACATAATCACTTAATATAATATGATATAAATGAGTAAAGTAAACATAATCTAGCATCAAGGAGTCAAACACTTAACTAAACTATTTTTTTCCAAAATATATAAATGAGTCTACAATCATCATAATTGGTGCAAGTCTATATACAATACTTTATTATAACTACACAACTCGATTTATTTTATGTGTAGATGCAGATACACACTCCTTGAAACTAAATTGATGAATATGTGACAAATATAATTATAATAGCCATGCTCATCCATAACAAATTCTGAATTGTAAATTACAATATAAGAAAATAAGTAAGAGCCATCTACTATTTCCAAATAGTAGGTCATAAGATAGATAAATACATTAGCACTTGCATTACAAACCTCTTCCATTTCCTTCATTCATAACATGAAGATGAAGAAAGAGAGAGAATCGTCGAAGTGATATCCACCTTACCACAAAGAATTAGTTTCCATGTGCTACTCCACTACAGAAGCCTAACCCATCACAAAGGATTTAGCCTTATGTGGCCAACATGCATGATAGAATCTATTCACTACATGAATATTTGATAAGCTAGCATACCTATATGCTCATGAATCATGTATCTAATGTCCATTTCAATTGATAGAATATTATGATTTAGAGAATGCAAATAAACCCAATCTATGTGCTTAAACCAATGATAATTAATATTTATAGCATAAAATGTCTTCATCACCGAGCACTATGATCAAAATAGATAAAACTATATCCAAAAGACAAACCCATACTAGTATTAGTTCTAATAATAGTGCTCCAAGGAATTAACATTTATACATAATGATAATACCCATTGAATTCACATATTTTATTTGTATCATCACTTATCAATTTCTATTTTGTTAATTGCAATGCAATAGGACAATGTTTAAACAATAATAACTTTTACATCCATTGGCCAAATTTAAAAATACATTATGCTCTAGAAAGGTGAAAGAAAGAAGAATAAAATGTTGAATGAACAAGACAACTAAGAAGGGGGGTGAATCAATTGTAGCAAATTAAACCTTCAAAACCCTCAACACTGATTAGATCCACTTGCATCCATTAAACCCTTATTTTGTTAATGTGATTAAACATGAAATGCAGATAACAAAAACTTAAATAACAACACCATGTACATGAGAGAACACCATATTTATGTGGAAAACCCAATGAGGGAAAAAACATGATGAGGATTAGCTCACAATATAAGTAATTACAAAACCAATACAAGGGCTCACTACCAAAATAGGACACACTATCCAAAAAGGGCTCACAACCAAGGCTCACTGCCATAGAAAGAAATACAAGAATATAGAAGAGAAATGTTACACAAAGAACACTTTCTCAATGAAACAAGGAATCCACCACAATGCTCCAACAATATCATAGTCTTGCTTGAAATATTTTGGACACCTTCAGCTCACTGCCTTATGGAATCCAAACACTTGAAATTCATCCTACTCTACTCAAATTCGCATCACACACATCACTCTCATCAAACTCGCATCTATCTTCCTTCTCTCTTGATTCTTTCATGCATCTCACAACAATACCACTCTTATTTTTAGCAATATCAACCTCAAAAACCTTCTTCAATGTCGATAACTAGCTGTTTTATATACAAATTCAAAATAGTTTGGCACCTAAAAAATCTCGCAGTGGATAGGAATGAAGGAAACCTACATAAATCCTTAATTAGAACCCAAATATATCCAAACACACCTTAGCATGCTTCCACGAGCTTCGCATGTAGTGCTAACACAAGGTCAACCAATACCCATGTTAAACACCATAACATTAAGTACACGCTTCCTTAAATTAAAATGAAACTTTCAAAAAACAAAATTTACTTGAACATGATCTAGAATAACCCACGAACTACTTAATATTCATCAAACACTTCATCCAAACTCACATCATACTAATACTTTGGCTCAGAACAACTAGTAAACCTCATTCACACACTGACATGTGAAACTCACTCTGTACTGCACCAAATCAAGTGAAATATTGAAATCCAAAAGATTCAAGCATTATAAGAAACTTCCAAAATATGCACAACCTAAAGCCAAATAGCAAAAAAATGCAGAGCAAATACATTTCTCCTAGGCCAAAGAAAACATCAGTGAAAAACTAGTTCACACACTGGTGAAAATATCTTGCTATATACAACAATCTAGAAACCTAAATTTTGAATATAGAAACCTTTGACGTCCTTGAACAACATATCAGATCTACACAGACATAGGATCAACACAGAAGAAAAGCAGAGCACACTTTGCACACTTCCACAACACAGTTTTCTCTATTTATCAAATTTTCTCAAAAGCACTTGGAAACTAAGTACCAAAGACATCATCTTAGCTCATTACTTCATTCCAACTCATCTTCAAACATTTCAATGAAGAGATAGCTTCATATACTCACAACACTTCCTCAATATCTCAACTACACATGCACAACCTGCAACAACTTGTTCTCTTTTTCACAATTTTCTCAATATCCTTGGCATCTTCATCATGGAACAACTTCCTTAACACATAGTTGGCATCAATGACAAAACTAGTCAGTAGAATTCCTATTGACATCAATGACAACACCTTCATATTTGTAACACAAAACATAAAGAATTTAGCAAGAAACCCAAACACACAAGAGAAGTTTTCTCTGTAACTTAGCTCACTAGTTTTCTACCCAAAATCATTAGTTTCATGAAAACAATAGTCTAATATATGTGCATATAATTTAGCATTAGTTATAGAGGGTCAATTAGGAACAAACATATTGGGCTTACTCCTTAAACATTAAATAATTTTAATAATTCAATGTGCAACTAAAAAATATCTAATTCCATAGAATAACATAAGAGATCGGGTTATATGAATACGCGCCCATTTGATTCCACGATCAGTTATATGAGAACCTTGCACCAGATTACTTTGCGTAGCTAGAGAGTCTTTCCCATGTCATATGTGGTAGAAAATATACAAAGCCACATCTCTTACAATGTAAAAATATCCCAACAACAAACATTCACTTCTAGGGAAAAAAAAGCAAACATCGATTGAATGCAATATCGCTTAAACAAGCTGACTTGAAATGAGTAGTTCTCTTAAACAATAAACTAACCCATTTTAATCTTAGAAAGATAACTTACTCTATCTATAAGCTATCCTTAGGTTTACATGTTAAATATGCATCTTGTATATTTTTATGGAACTATATTTCTTTTTTTACTAATGACTCTTTGACCATTGTTGATGGATGAAAATTATAAAATTATAATAACAATATATGGTAATATTAAATATATGTGCATGCAAGACTCCACTCAGTGTACATGATTTATTTTGGATAATCTATGTTTTATAATTGTAATGGCAATGGTTTGAAAATTTGGAGAACCAACATGCCAACATCACAAGCATGAGTATAGATTATCCAATATAATAAAAATGGAAAACTTATATTCAAATGGATATTTCAAATGCTAATGATCAATAACAATATAAAATTATGAGGCATATTATAGTTACCTAATGTGGCTCTTGCTTCAGCAACTATGATCCCATAATGTCTCTATCAAATCTTAACTCATTTTATATGATTGACTAAATCTATTTTTATTCTATTTTGAAAAGATAACACAAATTGATAACAAAGTAATGATTGACAAAAGTGTTGATAACCAAATCTACTAACACTAGATTTCTAACTTCACACAAGATCTTGATAATTTTATTATTCTGGACTTAAAATAACTTGTAAACAAATTTCAACTCACCCAAAAAATAGGGAGAGGACTTATTCCTATCCTAAACAAAATGGGAAACTAAGCATGCAGAGGTGTGAATGTCATAGTCTCGTTAAGACTCCACATAATAAAAAAGGTGGTTATAATTGGAAGCATGGAGAACAAGGCATAACTATTTATGAACCATGATCTACCATTACTACAAATATCTTCTTATCTCCATGATTATCTTTATTTTTGGTGACAACATTAATGAAAATAGAATGATTTATAAATAAACCATTTCCACAATACTTATCCATTGCCTCCATCAGTTGAAGGAGATTGTATGTGTTGTAGGTGATCATTCCTTTGGCTATGGGTTGATAGACATCCTTTGTTGTGGGTTGACAGGCACTCTTTGTTACGAGTGGTTGGTCCTTTATTGCACATGGGTTAGTTTCCCTCAAAAGCATCTCTTCATCATTAATAATCATAATTAATATAAAAGCTCTATCACATTTCATAGATATTAACAAAAGTTAAATGAAAAGAGATTGACAGTTGCCTCCAAAAAGTGTGGCAATGCATTAGCTTAGTTACAATCATGCATCAAAGATATTTAGAAGTGCTTGGAAGAAGCAAAAGTATTATATGTCTTCTATCTGAAGTGGCATACTACAACAAAGAGTGTAAAGGATCAGAGTAGTGCTATTGCAGTGTAGATCACTAATGTGGCTACAACTTATGATCCTAAGGTAGGTTGCGCTTAGTGGACTACTAGTGGAAGCCAATGGTGTGATTAATAAATACCATGCTCTATCTTCTTTGGAGGAAGAAGAAGGCGCATATGTGCAGATTACTTATCAAGTCTAGACCTTGATTGCAAATAAAAAACAATGGGATAGCAGCTTGTTCTAGCTCAAGTCAATTTATAAGAGCATTATGCCATCCCATTGAGCTAAGTTTTTTTTATGTAAAATATCTTTCTTTTTTATGTTGTGTATATGCAGAGTAGAATTTTTTGTAGATATAAGGATATTTTTGTTCATGAAGTAACCAGACTTCATCCCAAAGAGAGTAAAAGTTGTATAGATTAAGGAGGAGTCTATAAGTATGTCCAGAGACAGTTTGTCACCCTTTTCCCTTGATGTCAAGGGGGGAGAGAAATGTGCATCAAAGGGGGAGTTTTTTTGCACATTAGTTGGTTTTGCCATCAATGACAAAGGGGGAGATTGGTGTAGCTTCATAAGCTTGATTATCATTGATGTCAAAAGTACGATTAAGATTGTATATGCTTTCGAGATTGTTAGTGTGCAGAGATATCTAATGGTGCAAGTCAGCATTCCAAGTAATGTGGAAGGCTAGTAGTCATGCTATTGCCTATGTATCATGTGAAGGTGGGTACACATGTCTTGATGTGTTTTCAAGTTGGCTATAATGATATTTTTCCAGTTTGGTGTACTGTGCACTCAATGACAGGTTGTAGAAGTTTTTATCTAAGGAATTCATACTATTTTGGTCGGCATCCTTCAATAGAGAAATATTTAGTCATACAGTTCATAAGTTAAGCTCATGGAGATGTGAAGGTGTTATATCTAAGTTGTCATGTCAATATTCCTTTTGCAATGGAAGTTACAAGTGATAGAGTACTGGACTTTGTTAATGCAAAGCAAAGTGGTTCAGAAGACCTGTCGGAATGCTTTGCATTCCGTTGGACATGAATTTTTGGCCAATCCATTTTGAGGACATACTTACTGATGTCTAATGTATGCTATGTTGAAGTTTCAAGTGATATGGTGCTCTGCAAGTTTAGTTTTCAAAGTGGCAGATTGATATTGTTGGTTATAGATGCTTAATATTTATTATAACGTGTTTGAATACTTGTGCAAGCAAAAGATTATGTATTTCAGTTATACGAGTTGTGTGGACACTCCACATGTCTCATAGTATCTAATGTATGAAGCACATGAAGATCTTTCTTGTTTCTAGCACCACATAGTTGTTTCAAGCTATTTTGTGAAGATATGCTTTTGATGAGACCAACTAAGGCATGTTAATGATGTGTGCCACAAGTTCAAGTATGAGCGGAGTTTATGGATTGTTTGAAGATGTTGTATGGGTCATGCTAACTCATATAGGAGAAATGTAAATAATGATTTATCATTTTTGTATACCGCCAATGGATGTGTAGGCTGACATGCTACAAGTTTCATAATTTATTGTTTATGGCTGACTTAATTTGTATTTGCAAGTGTGCAGATGATATATATAGAATATTAAAGATGAGAAGAGAATTATGGAAGTGTTTGAAGATGTATAAGTGTATGAGCATAGCATGATAATATCCACCTCAAATCTAATATGAAAAATTGATGACTATCAGTGGGTTGAAGCCATAAATTCAGTCATATTTCCGCTGTTTTCAATCAAGGGGTTGTAGCTTCCTTGGGTTGTAGCCCTAAATCAAAGTTGTAACTATTATTTACTTATGAGGTTGGAATAGGACAATAGCTCCTAACAACATTTCTCACCATGGTTTTTCCCCTGTGGGGTTTTCCATGTAAATTGGTGTTAATTGTGTTCTTATTTGGATGTTTGTCTTCTTTCATGTTTTGATTGAGTGGTTGAATGCTTTAAAATGATATAAATTCACTTCAAAAATTAAGGATTGAGTTTGAAATTTGAAGTATACTAATTCACCCCCTCCCTCTAGTATTCTGGTATGTTCAACATCAGTTTTTTCCGAACAAAATGATTTAATTTTTTTCCAAGAAGCTTTTAACAAAATGATTGAAGCAAAAAGGAATAATAAAAGAACTTTGAAGTGGTGCAAATAAACAAATCTCATTTAAGTCTTTTAATTAACTGTTAAATTATACATCAAAATTAATCTATATTGTTGACAAAGACTTCTTTACGAAATAATCTTTTAATGAGACAAACTAATCTAGTAAAATAAATCTAATGTATTAAGCACATATGCAATCCACTCCTACAAATGAAATATCATAGATGTAGAGAAAATTTTGATGTTAAAAATTTCATTGGATTCTCACCTTCCTTTTAGCCTCTAATCAATGGCTAGTTTTCTAGTGGCTAAATGAATTCTTGCAAAAATTAAAGTAAAGCTTCAATAGAGGATTGTAATGGTATCAAATTATTAGATTCATAGTTATAGGTGAATGATTGTTAAAATATAGACCTTTAATTAATTAAAAAGAGTTATATAGAGAGACTTGATATAATAGGGATTAAATATAGAGTTTCCAAGTTTAAACTAGGATGAAAATATGCAAGAATTAAATATGAACTTAAAAAATCAATAAAAATAATGTGTGCAAATTAATAGAATAAGTTCACGAGATGTTGACAAGTCACAATAGGAAGCAATAAACTCATCATGTTATGGAGAGAATTAATTTTCCATGTAAAATGACAAGATTTATATCTAGAAAATGGTAAAGAGTAAATATGAACAACATATAGGGAGTTTTAAGAGGTTGACACAATATCTTACCTTTGAGATATTTGTCTAAATTATAATTTTTAATATTTATGCCATTTGAGCTTTTGCATTATATTTTTTGGTAATAATTGGCCTTGCCTCATACACCTATTTAGATTTATACACTTATAATCGCAAACCTTGAATAATTGAGATATGTGGTGTATAGCTTATCATTCTTTGTACTTTTATTACTTACATATGGTGTCTTTATCTACTACTTGTTCTTGTGTACATGAATTTATGTGAGCTAGTGTATAATAGGATATATTTAATAGTGTTGGTTGAAAACCGAGACATGTATGGAAAATACTATGCCCATAGAATTATTTAGAGCTCTATTCTAAGCATGATGGATGTAGAGTAGGTTGACATCCCAAGTGCACAAGTGCACACAATTTTAGAGATATATTAGATGCAAAAATATTATTATTAATTGGTTCCATCTAACTATTCATTTTTAAATAAAAAATAATGGGTTGATGTAGTTATTTTTGGTGTGAATAAGGTATTTTACATAACTAGTTCAGCTAGTAGGTCCTATTCACATCTTAAGTTTACTTAGTGAAACAAAGAAAAATAGGTGAATCAATGGGAATTAAGGGGAATATGGTTATGATGGACCTATCTTCTGTTAGATTTATCATACATTAGCTAATAATTAATTAATCTTTAATTGATTATTAGTCTAATTTATTCTCACATGCTTTAGCTAAACTTAGGAATGCTTTATTAGTTGAGTTAATATTAGATCTTTATGTCACATCTCATGTGATGTTGACACTTGTCATGATCTGATCCTTTCTCATTTTAGGGTTTTACTCTTATAAGCATTCAACCCTCTTTGTAATCACTCAGATATTATTCACGGGAAAATATCACGGCTTTCATATCTTCTTGAAATTTTCTTCTGTAAATTTTCCTTGTTGATAAATATAACAATTCTTGTTTGCAAATCTCTTGCGTGGAAGGTGTACTTGTTTGTTGTTTGATCCTGTGGCTCGTGGTTTTGTGCTTGTTTCACAATTTTAACATCTTCCTCAATTTAATAAGGAAATGAGATCCACACAATGAAAGGACTGTCAGCCTTGAGGTGAGTCAAATCAAAGTGTGAATCTACTGATTTCCTTTTTTGTAAGGATGGGGGTCCTAATTAAATAGCACTTTCGGGAGAAATCTATTAAAAATAGCAAACTAACTCTAAAATGAAATAAAGTGCATCTAATATATTAAGCTCAATTATGATGGAACCAAAAACCAAAACATAGATCTGAGAAAGGGAAAATGATGTGTACTAATCACCAAAAGTGATTTTTTGAAGTTAACTGAGGACTCATTCGCCCTATGGCAAATGGGTCCTAGCTAGGGCTCTGTAAAAATAGTTTTTGAGTTCTCTTCTCTAGTGTTTGTACTCCTAGATCCCCAATTTCCACAGTCGAACAATCAGAAATAAATCTTGTAGGTGAGTTTCTGTGAAATTGCAAGAATGATGACAACAAATGCAACTTTAGCAACTTTGCAATTTTTCTCTTCAAGAGATCTTCCACCTAAAATATGCAAACACAAATCAAAAAGGAAAAATGGTTTTTTTTGGTGAATGGGGGTTTTCCTAAGGTCAAACCCCATTTTGATAATTAAACCATGAAATGAAACAATGAAACATTAAGGAATGCTGAATGAACAAATGCAATGTCACGACTCACCAAACCCTTGAATGCACCTTGGAATGTAGATCTACAACTAGCATGAAATGGCTTAAATGGATGTGGATCTTGATCTTGAAACTTGACTTGAAATAATGCCTTTGAATGCTTGAATGGATCTTGAACACTACATCAACATATTAGCTCAAATAACATGCATGATGGAAGAGGACTTTGACATGATAATTGGATATTGATTGTTGCAATAATTCTTCAATAAATCTGCTCTTGAATTCCTTGAAATGCTATTGATAATTCTCTTGAACTCTAACTTGATCTCATAAAAATCTTCTCATAAACTTGCTATAGGAATGCTCACTTCAAAATTACTAGGTAAAACATAGTGAAATGACCTTATATTTATAGGTATGTTAACATTAATTCTCGAAATTCAAATAACACAAGCTGACATGTGAATATAGATTTGAAATACTTAAAATACGACCAAAAACATAATTTGAATTTAGGTCGTAGGCCTAAGTGAGGACCCATTCGCCCATGGGCGAATGGGTCCTAGGTCACTTACCTAGGACACAAATTACTCAATGGTAAGTGTTATGTTACGACATTAATGAATGTCGGGTTTTTCTCTTCAAAAATTGCAATTAATTAAGCTTGGATTTGAAATAAAGGGGCCAATTAAGGCAAATTAACCTCAATTAATTTATAAAGCCCTAAATAAGTGTGAAAGTGTAAAGATACAATTTACAACACTAGAAATAAGGCACAGTTAAGTTCCATTTATTTAGTAGGGCCCTAAACTTAATGTGAATATCTAAAATACATATTACACTGCTAAAGTAAGGCATAATTTAGCTCATTTTAATATTAATTCCCAAATTAAGTGTGA
>VDFB02219168.1:0-21651 GCA_007258455.2 Sequoia sempervirens
CTCTCCCACTCCCACCCTCTCTCGCCCTCTCTCCCATAAGAATAAATACATACATATAGGCATACATACATGCATGCATACATACATGACACACCAGCATACATATACATACAAACATATGAAAAAACATTAAAAAAACTAGCATTTAACTAAAGGAATAAATAACGCGAGTGTGTTATTTGTTGTTAAAAATGTTCCACAGAGAAGAAAAAGTGAAAACTAGTAAATAACGTGCTCGCGTTATAACGCGCTCTCATTATATTTTTCTTTGGGAATCCCTGAGCCTTGGCTTTGGTATTTGCCTTAGAATACCAACCCAAAGGTTTGGAGGGCATTCCCAACCACCGGAGAAGTGTTTTTTGCAAATTCTACAATTTTTCACATAATCGAGTTCATGCTCACCGTCAGGATTGCATTTGGTTCAATATCGATGAAATCGAACACATGGGTAAGGTTAAGTTCTCTCTTAGCTTTCCAACAATATAATTTTTTTCACTTTCTGACAATGTGAGGGCTTTCATCCATAATTTATTTTGTTTGTATGTCTATTTTTTTCAAAAAGGAGTGTTTGGTTTTTTTTCATTATAAATTAATCATTCATCAAAATTTCAAATAAATTACATTTTTAGAAACTAGACTCCATTCTACAAATTTTAAAAATAAAAATTTAAAAAATCTATTACTTTCCAAAATTTGTAGGGGAGCACGGCCAAAATTTGATTTTAGGAAGTGCCCACTTAGAAAATTAGTAAAAAATCAAATATTCATTAAAAAATTATCAGAAAATTGTGCAACTCAACTAGATACTGTTAGCTAACTTCTGACCATAGTGATTTTAAAAATACTAAAAAAAAGGTCACCGTGCTCAGGTCATACAAGAGTTGCTATGTTATGTTTTTCTGACAAAAACAGCACCAATTTGTGTACATCCCTTTGTTGAACCCCTTAATCTCAACCATTTTCAAAATAAATTAGTAGTTTATAAAGTAGACTCAGAGCACTCCGATCCTTGTTTTTGTTCCATCTCAAAATTTTGAGTGTAACTATCCTCAATTTCACGTCCAAGGTCAGCATTTCCTGATTTCAGAAAAAAGGTGGCCACTTAAGCCCCCTTTTTGGGAACCATCTTGGTGCACTTACCCAGATCCTCTTTGCAACAATTTGAACTTAGATCAATTAGAAAGATCCCAAGCAACTAACTATACAAAATGTGTATAACACCAAAGATGCACAAAGTATATATATGTGTCTATATATCTATATCTATGTATATATATATGTATATATATATACAAATATATATATGTATGTATATATATATGTATATATGTATGTATATATATATATATATATGTATATATATATACAAATATATATATGTATATATATATACAAATATATATATGTATATATATATATACAAATATATATATGTATATATATATACACTTACATATAGATATACATACATATACGTATACGTATACATATACATATATATACACTTTCCATCCTCTAATTATTTTTTTTGCAGTTATCTTCATGCATCTTTGGCATTACACCCATTGTCATAGGAATAATTACAGTTAAATCTTTTTTCTTTCAGCTAAAAAAACAACAATGTGAAATGTAATTACCAAGGTCCACATCACCACAAAATAACCCGGTGACCTCCCCACCGACAGGGACACCCCAGGCGCTATGAAATCGAATTCACGGATGACCTAACGAAAATCCAAGTAGAAACTTCAAACAAAATAGCCTATCAGCTAACAAATGTTTATACATCTATATATATGCATAAACACATGTATGTATGTTTTACTACTAGTTTTGTTACAATTTCCTTATTTCTCTATAAAACTGAATGCCAGATAATGCAACTCCTCTTATACAATTACTTTATTTGTTAGCAGACTAAAAAGAGTGCGACCACTACATTAAAATCAAAAGCATGGGAGCTCAATGAACGTACAAATGTATATATGCAAACACAAGAATAAATTACATTGCCCAATAACCACAATCAAAAGTATGGGAGCACAATAACCACAATAAAAAAATGAAACCCGAAAAAATTACTAACCCTAACCATATTTTTTCGTGAAACAAAGAAGATTAAACTCCAATGAATCCATCCATACAAACTGACAATCTCTTTCAAGTCTCCAAAAGTGGGTATAACCACAAAGATACAAACTACTAACCCTAACCTTATTTTTTGGGTGAGAGGAAAAAGATTTAATTGCAATAAAACCATCCATATAGACTGATTATCTCTTTCAAGTCTCCAAAATGGGTATAATAGCAAAGATACAAACAAATAACAATGAATAATAAGCAGAGACTGAAACACATGACCAATAAATTAATCATTCACGCAAAATTACCATGTAAAACCACTTACAAATTCCACAGCACAACAACCTTCAAACCCTCCAAAATGTTATAAAACGAAGTAGAAGGCGGCAATTTTTACAATAGTCTGCTACCAAACCAACACCACAATGGCTACTTCCACAATGCAACTTAATCAATATACTTTCTTGCACATTTCACACCGCATTAGTGTTAAAACCCTCCAACCTACTATCAAAAGGAACAATAAGCACAGAATGAAAAACATGAACAATAAATAATCTTCTATCAAACCAACACCACAATGGCTCTTTCGATAATGCAACTTAATCAATATACTTTCTTGCACATTTCGCAGCACATCAGTGTTAAAACCCTCCAACCTGCTATCAAAAGGAACAATAAATGAAGAACGAAAGACATGAACAATAAATTACTAATTTTTGCAAAATACCCATCGGAAATGACATACAGATTCTGCAACGCAACAGTTTTATAACCTTACAACTTGCTAAAAATGGAGCCAAAGGTGACAATTTTAATAATAGTCTGGTATCAAACCCACACCACAATGGCTCTTTCGACAATAAAACTTAATCAAAGTATGCTTTCCCACATGGCAACATTCAATATAGCATTTACCTCGGCCTCTGCCTCCATACACCAATGGAAAGATGCATTGGTGCTCGCACCAGTAAACACTTACCATTCACCTTCCCCATAACGATGACACCATTCTCCACCACCACCATCCCACGTAATTACCAATTTCCATGTCGCCACAAAAAAATGGTGCCCTCCCCATCGGCCGGCAGACCCCCGACGCCAGAAAATTCAATTCACAGCTAGGCTAACGAAAACCTCGGCAGAAACTTCAAACAAAATAGCCTTATTTTTTGGGCGAGAGAAAAAAGATTTAACTGGAATAAAACCATCCATATAGACTAATTATCTCTTTCAAGTCTCTAGAATGGGTATAACGACAAAGATACAAAGAAATAACAATGAATAATAAGTAGAGACCAAAACACATGAACAATAAATTAATCATTCACACAAAATTACCATGTAAAACCACTTACAGATTTTGTGGCACAACAGCCTTAAAAACCTCCAAAATGCTATAAAATGGAGCGGAAGGTGACGATTTTTATAATAGTCTGCTACCAAACCAACACCACAATGGCTATTTCCACAATGCAACTTAATCAATATACTTTCTCCCACATTTCACACTGCATCATTGTTGAAACCCTCCAACCTACTATCAAAAGGAACAATAAACATAGAACGAAAGACATGAACAATAAATAATCTTCTATCAAACCAACCCCACAATGGATCTTTCGACAATGCAACTTAATGAATATACTTTTTGGCACATTTCGTAGTGCATCAGTGTTAAAACCCTCCAACCTGCTATCAAAAGTAACAATAAACAGAGAATGAAAGACATGAACAATAAATTACTAATTTCTGCAAAATACCCATCGAAAACCACTTACAGATTACATGACACAATAGTTTTACAACACCCCAACCTACTAGACAATGGAACCGAAGGTGATGATTTTAACAATAGTCTGGTATCAAACCTACACCACAATGGCTCTTTCGACAATAAAACTTAATCAAAGTATTATTTCCCACATGACAACATTCAATATAGCATTTACTTCAGCCTTCGCCTCCGTACACCAACGAGAAGATGCATTGGTGCTCGCACCAACAAACACTTACCATTCACCTTCCCATAATGACGACACCATTCTCCACCACCACCAACCCACGTAATTACCAACATCCACATTGCCACAAAAAAAAAAATAGTGCCCTCCCCGCCAATCGGCAAGCCCCCGACACCGGCAAATCCAATTTGTAGTTGGGCTGACAAAAATCCCAGCGGAAACTTCAAACAAAATAGCCTATTAGCTAATTAGTGCTTTCATAGTATTCCCATTGACCTATGAATTCATGCAATTTTACATATATCCTCATACTCAATTGTCGTCAACAATCTCCCATCATAGATTTCCAATGCATAAAGTGACTTGAGTTTATATAATGATTTCCAATGCACAAAGTGACTTGATTTTATATAATGATTTCCAATGCATAAAGTGACTTGAGTTTATATAATGATTTCCAATGCATAAAGTGACTTGTATAAGACTTATCTAAATGGATAGATGAAAGTATAATGCAAAGCACATATATTTTTGATTTCCCATACTAAATTATGACTGTAATCTCAAGCAAATAAGTTACTATAGAAAGGTGACAATTAGACAAACTCTTGACATTCAATCTCAAACTTCTCATGTATTGCTTTGATGGATTACAATCTGGGTTGACGCCCAAATGATGCCAAACACATTGTCTCCTTCATAGGCTGCTCTCAAGATGTCTCCTTTGATTTTGGCATCCCAACATGATTAGCAATAACAATGTTTCTTCTTTCAGAATCCTCAATCGAATTGTTGATGACGTCCTCCCAGATTGAACCTCTAGTCATAGTGGGGAACTCCTGCACTTTGTTCTATTGAAAGGATGCCTCTTAAAACAACACCAAAGATAATTTCCCTGTCTTATTTGAAATATTCAGTGTTGTCTCTTGCAGATGTCATTATTCAAATTTCCTTCTTTAGAACAGACAAATCTTCAAAAGTCATTGTCGACAATCCTTGACTTTTTTTCGTCACTTAGATATACCCCAAAGTAAAAGTTTGAAAATCTTTGATCTGACACCTTATGCTTCCTAAAGCCTCCACCGATATCATATATAATGATGTATGGACGATAGATGGCAAGCTCCTCCTGATGAAACCAAGTAATGTGTGATGAAGACGATTTCATCTTCTTGCTAATATGGTAGCAACTTCCTCTTTTATAAGCATTGGCCTTTCTTCCTTTTTGATCCCCTTCCAAACTCAATATTTTATTCAATCTTTGACTTCAACGATAGATAGCTAGTCTAACTTGTCACACACAATATTTCGCTTCTTGTAGCCACAATTTTCCTACCAAGCAATCTTTGATTTTATTTTTTTGGTGAATATAATCGTCCCTCTCACTGCATAGTCTAGATGGAATTGTCTTCCACACACTTCTTTTCCAAATTTGATCAGTTCTTCCTGAACCTAAGCTTTGATACCATGTTAATTTTTAGATCATTAATGCATAGAAAATAGAAAAATAACTCAAAACACGAAACATAGAATTTATCCTGGGAAACCCTTCTACTCAAGGGAGAAAAACCTAGTAGGAATTTAATCTTATAGATCAGGTACAATAGAATAGAAATAGCACTCCAGAATTAGGCCCAGAGAGGCAAATTATAACACAAGAAATCAACACTATAGATAGTGCAAATTTCTGAGCAACAAAGAATAAGTGAATATCCTTCTTGAATGTTGAACTTGCTTCTGTAGATTAGAAAATTGGATTGACAAAAATTGAATGAATAATGAGGAGAGTCTATCTCCTATATATACCAATCTAGGTGTCAATCTCCTCTTGAGCTGACCTAGAAGATTCAATATTTTTTTATGATAAATAGGTCGACTAGCCTTATGTAATTATTTTTTTTGGAAATACCTCTTGCAGCTACTTAAAACACTAACAAACATTAATGAAAAAAATGAAAGTTCATCAACACCACCCTTGTTGCAAAAAGTGAAGCTAGTTATAGTAGAAATTTCGGTGTCTAAAACAATGTATTTTAGGATGTGGGCCTAGTAGATATTATAGATATGACTTACAACTCTAATTTTATGCATTATGAAATTATAGAGTTGTAACTTGTCATCCTAACCCATATAACCTATGTTATTCAAAATCTATGGAAGACTTAAAAATTAAGCAAAAGAGTTAGTAAACATTGATGAAAAAAAAGAAAGTTCACCAACACCACCCTTGTTGCAAAAAGTGAAGCTAGTTATAGTAGAAATTTTGGTGTCTAAAACAATGTATTTTAGGATGTATTATAGTTTCACTTATCCATTAACATAACTCCAATTACTAAGGGTAGTAATTGGAGTTATTAAATTGGAGTTATCTGAATGGATAAGTGAAACTAGTTATAGTAGAAATTTTGGTGCCTACAATGTATTTTAGGATATGACTTACAACTAGATATAATTTCATTTAAATGAAAAATTTTATGAATATATTTAAGTGGTGCATTTAAATGAAATTAGTCATAATCTTACATGAAGTTGTAGGTCATATCCTAAAATACATTGTGCTAGGCACCAAAATTTCTATAACTAGTTTCACTTATCTATTCACATAACTCCAATTAATACCCTTCCAAGATTATTTCAATAAAGTATTTGATTGATCATTTATTTTATTCAATGTATACCATCATGGAGAATGACAAAAAGGGCCAATTATTACCCTTCCAAATTATTTTAGTAAACTATTATTTAATATTATTTTGTGTTTGATTGATCATTTATTGAACTGAATGTAGGAAAACTTGGGTTCAAAATGTATTTGTAAACTCACTATTTGACCTATCAGCCTTTAAACGTAGTCAATTCACTTGAACATGCAAAATTCCAATAAAATATAGAAGAATATTGAATAACAATTTATTGAAATAATTTGGAAGGGTAATAATTGGCCTTTTTGGATGCCTCACACTAAGTGAATGTTTAATAGGTCATGCTTGGTGATGGTGTACATTCAATACAATAATTGATCAATCAAATACTTTATTGAAATAATCTTGGAAGGGTTGTAGTTGGAGTTTATGTGAATGGATAAATGAAACTAGTTATAGTAGAAATTTTGGTGCCTACAATGTATTTTAGGATATGACTTACAACTAGATATAATTTCATTTAAATGCATGATTTTATGAATATATTTAAGTGGTGCATTTAAATGAAATTATAGTCATACTCTTACATTAAGTTGTAAGTCATATCCTAAAATACATTGTGCTAGGCACAAAAATTTCTACTATAACGAGTTTCACTTATATATTCACATAACTCCAATAAATACACCCTTTCAAGATTATTTCAATAAAGTATTTGATTGATCATTTATTGTATTCAATGTATACCATCATTGAGAATGGCGAAAAGGGCCAATTACTACCCTTCCAAATTATTTTAATAAATTGTTATTTAATATTCTTTTGTATGTGATTGATCATTTAATGTATTGAATGTAGGAAAATTTGGGTTCAAAATGTATTTGTAGACTCACTCTTTGACATATCATCCTTCGAACATAGTCAATTCATTGAACATGCAAAATGTCAATCAAATATAGAAGAATATTAAATAACAATTTATTGAAATAATTTGGAAGGGTTATAATGGCCTTTTTGGATGCCTCACACTAAGTGAATGTTTAATAGGTCATGCTTGGTGATGGTGTACATTAAATACAATCATTGATCAATCAAATACTTTATTGAAATAATCTTGGAAGGGTAGTAATTGGATTTTATGTGAATGGATAAGTGAAACTAGTTATAGTAGAATTTTGGTGCCTAGAACAATGTATTTTAGGATATGA
Source organism: Sequoia sempervirens (assembly GCA_007258455.2). Lineage (NCBI taxonomy): Eukaryota > Viridiplantae > Streptophyta > Pinopsida > Cupressales > Cupressaceae > Sequoia > Sequoia sempervirens. The sequence goes on from VDFB02219168.1 coordinate 7,897, forward strand.
CTTACAACTTAATGTAAGAGTATGACTATAATTTCATTTAAATGCACACCACTTAAATATATTCATAAAATCATGCATTTAAATGAAATTATATCTAGTTGTAAGTCATATCCTAAAATACATTGTAGGCACCAAAATTTCTATTATGTAACTAGTTTCACTTTTCCTTTCACATAATTGCAATTACTACCCTTAGTAATTGGAGTTAAATGTGAATGGATAAGTGAAACTAGTTATACTAGAAATTTTGGTGCCTAGCACATTGTATTTTAGGATATGACTTACAACTTAATGTAAGAAAGTATAACTGCAATTTCATTTAAATGCACCACCTAAATATATCTATAAAATCATGCATTTAAATGAAATTATAGAGTTGTTTAAGTCATATCCTAAAATACATTGTAGGTGTATAACTGAAAATATGTTATACTTCTGTGAATCCTTGCATGCAAGGATACTCAATAATGAGTCCTTGCAAATCAATTCACAGCTCTCTATCCGAGAAGAGCAGGGATTGATATTGTGGCCCTCAGATTAACCCTGTTACCCCTGCAAATACAATCTCGGAACGAGAGATTCAAAGAGGAGAAGCAAGAATGCCAATCTCCATGAATCTTGTTCTTGCAATGCAACAATGAAAACTAATCTAAATGGTTGTAAAATGCAATAAACCAAACTAATTTATTGAAATGAAAATTAATCTACATGCAATGCCATAAATGAATTATTTTGCAAATTAATCTACTATGAAGATTAAGCTAAAATGCAATATTAAACTATATGCTCTAAAAATAAGATGCTTATATAATCAAACTAATGTAATCTCAAATGATAAAATTCAAATTTGTAGCATAAGTCCGATGTAAAAATTCGTGATTCTTTTCTCTTTTGAAATGAGAATGAGAGGGCTCATTTTATAGGCAAAAGTGGAATTGAAGGCAAATTCAGAAGCAATGCGATAAATAGAAAAATAGAAACAAATCTTTGATTGGAATTTTTTAGTTTATTTCCCTTTAACTGATTTGTTTCCCTTTTTTCATCACAGGATATTCTTGAGAGGATATTTCATTTATTTTATTTTATTTAAGATGATAATATCTCTTTTAATAAAATAAAATAAGATTATGTAATTTAGAAATGAATATTAATAAAATAAAATAAAATTATTTAATTAAAAATAGATTTAATTAAATAGCATCATTTTATTTAAGTAATATTAACTTCAATTAAATAACATTATTTTATTTATTAAAAGGGATTTATTTATTTTGATTAAATAAAATTAATGAAGCATTCAAACCTTAGGAAAATTGAAACATTTGAAATAGTTATGAATTGATTAAGAAATTTGATTTGAAAATGCACAATCATTGATTCGGAAAGTTGATGTTGACAAATTAAATAAATGGGGCCCAAAGTCTAGGTGACCATTTTAGGTTGCATACATTTGCCCCTCTTTGACTAATGTGAGGTCGACTCGGGATCACATGCAGTCAAAGAATGAAGTTGCAATGTGAGATCGATTTGGGATCACAAAACAACTCAGATGTGAGGTCGACTTGGATCACATCTGGACAAACATAAACAAAAGGCCTTTGAACATGAGGTCGATTCAGGATCACATCCAAAGTGAGAGATAAGAATCTCAAGCAAGGTTTCTAAGAGAAGCAATTGATAAATTGATAAAGTTGAATCAAGGATTGAAGTTTGATAGGTAATCGCCTCGATCAAATCTAAATGAGAGGGAGAAATAAATTGAAAAATTTTGATCAAATCAAACAAAAGATAAGGTTCTTGATGTAAGATGAAAAATATAAGAATCATAGAACCCAGGTAGATCAGCAAGAAAATTATGCCCTAAGGTTGAATTAGAAGAAAAGAAGTGGGGTGAAATCGAATGGAAGATAGAAGTTTAGAAGAAATGGAAAGAAATGGAGTGAAGGAAGAGAATCTGCCTCAATAAAGAGGATGCATCAAAATCAATCAACTGTTTAAGATAGGGAATTTCGATTGAGATCATGAAAGAAGATAAGGAAATGAAGAACGTGATCACAGTTGATGAAAAATCCACAAGAAAGATGAAGGAAACCCTCTCAAACCCATAATACAGCCTAAAAGAGCAAATTAACATGAAGTCTAAATAATGCAAGCTACATGAAAATGCAAAGGTGTACTTGCAATAGGGTAACATAGGTTTTTGTGTGTTCATCATTCAGTTAGAGAATGTAAGAGAACTTATTTTCATCATTGGGCCATTATTACCGGACATCGGACAATCACACAATCATCACTAGTCACAAACGCAACTATGAAGATATGAATGTGATTTATATCAGCTTGGAATATGGAAAGATTCTAACATGAGCATCAAAGACATGAAGGTCAAGATGACTACAATGTTAGCTTACCCAATTTAATGTAGCAAAACCATGCTCGCATCAAGACATAAACGCCAGGATTACCATGAGAATGGTTGTGCAAAAACATTCAAGGATGATGCCATAAATCTCTTAAGTGTGTCAAGTAGACAACAAGAGACACTGAAGAGGTTCAAGACAACACCCACAAGCAGAAAGCAAATAAAAACATGCCCCATGCCCCAAGTCCTCTAGCTATGCATCACGGAGAGACTTATTAGACAAGGACACTCAACGAAAATCAATATCAGTCAGCACACAAAGAAAAGATCATGGCATATCTCAAGCATTAAGTGTTGCAATTAAAAAAAATTTAAGTGTGTAAACTAATACTGAGTTCCGAGGATAAGGATTGAATGCTTGCAAGTAGGTAAGATCACATGACCAAACTGGATAAGACCAAACTAATAAGTGTTGAAAAACACACGATGTCAGGGGTTGTGTTGAAAAACACAGTTGGGTTAGTGTTGAAAAACACCGTTTGCGAGGTGTCCTAAAGACAAGCATATCCAAGAGACCAAAGCTAACACAGTGATGCCCCTAGACAAAGACAAAGACCAATTCCAAACCAAGGCAATAAGGACAAGGCATGATGGAGAAAGGCTAAGTGTCAAGGATGCATGCTAAGAAATAGGGATGCAAAGGCCTCAAGTAGCGCCTGTTTCCAGGTTTTCACCACTTGGAAGAATTTTTCTTTTAGGACTTTTATATATATATATATTTTTTGTATTTTTGCTACCAAGGCGCCTGTTTCCAGGTTTTCACCAAGGCACTTTTTTCTTTTTTTTTTTTTTCTTTTTTGAATTTTTTTTGTATTTTGTATTTTTCATTTTTTTTTGTATTTTTTCAGCATCATATTTGAATTTTTTTGGATTTTTTGACAATATATCAATTTTTTTGGTAATTTTTTCAGTATCATATATCAATTTTTTTGGAACTTTTTTTTGACAATATATCAATTTTTTTGGTAATTTTTTCATATCATATATCAATTTTTTTGGAACTTTTTTCAGGGTCATGATTATATACAAAGGATGCCCCCAGACAGAACGGGCATCAAGGATAGAACTTCTTTAGGTGCAAAACATTGATAGGCTCAGGGAGCTGCTCCCCCTCTTCAGTAGATAGTAGATAGGCACCTGTGCCAAAAGCTGCTATGATGATGTAGGGTCCAAGCCAATTAGGTTCGAATTTGCCCTTCTGTTCTTGATTCTGTTGGCTCTTAGGATTCTCTCGCAGGACAAGATCTCCTACTTAGAATTCTCTAGGGCGAACCTTTTTGTTGAAGGCTTTGGACATCCTCTTTTGATATACCCTCATATGGTCAAATGATGCTTTACGCTTCTCATCAAGAAGTTCCAATTCTTGCAATCTCATGGCGTGATAGTCTTCATATGTAACTAGACCTTTAAGAGAGACCCGAAGTGATGGAATCTCAACCTCTAAAGGTAACACTGCTTCAGCGGCGTATGTGAGGGCAAAAGGAGTAGCCCCAGTTGGAGTACGAATACTCGTTCTATAGGCCCACAGGGCCGGATTTATCTATAGGTGCCAGTCTCTACCATTCTTATGAACTGTTCTATGCAAAATCTTGAGAATGGTTTTGTTTGAAGCCTCTTCCTGACCATTTCCTTGTGGGAAGTAAATGGAGGACCAATGTTGCTTTATCTTGAATCTTTGGCAAAGTTCTTTAAGGTCCTTGTTTTTGAACTAACCTCCATTGTCAGTGATGATCTCAGATGGCACTCCATATTGACAAATGATATGGTTTAAAATAAATAAAGACACTGTCTTGCCTAAGGCAATAGAAAGTGGAACAGACTCTACCCATTTTGTGAAGTAGTCAGTAGCAGTGATAATGAACTTATGCCCACCTGATGAGTTGGGATGAATCTGCCCAACAAGGTCAAAGGCCCATCGCTGAAATGGCCAGTGAGATATAGAAGGAATTAGCTCCCTACCTAGAGCATGTATCAGGTGTCCATGTTTCTAAAATTTTTCACAAGACTTAGCAAATGCTACTATATCTATTTGCATCATAGGCCAATAGTACCCTGCCCTAAGCAACCTTCTAGCCATGGAAAGATCATTAGAATGTCCTCCACATATGCCCTCGTGGATGTCAACTAGCGCTTGATCAGATTCCTCCTTTTCTAAGCACCTAAGAAGTGTTCCATCTAGACCCCTCCTATACAAATCACCAGAGATGAGGGAATGGCGAGAGGCATTGCGGATAAGGTTTCTTCTTTTAGATCGGTTAAATGTATTGGGGATGATGCCATCACGAAGATATGAGTAAATAGCACCATAGCGGGAGGATTCATGATTGACAAGGGTACAAATGATATGGCTTTCAAGTGAGTCAAATATGGGATATCGTAGCTCTTCCACCAGGAATTCATATCTAGACTCATGTTCCTCTAACTGAAGAAGTGAAGCAAGAGTGGCCATAGCATCAGCTGCTTTGTTCTCAACCCTAGGGATTTGCTGAAAGGTGACAAAAGTAAAATACCGTCTCAATGAATCAACCATTTTTTTGTAAGGTACCAACTTGTCATCTTTTGTTTGGTATTGTTCATTGACTTGGTTGATGATCAGCTGAGAATCCCCATAGATATGTAGTTCTGTGATATTCCACTCTATGGCCATTTTAGTCCATTTGTCAAAGCCTCATACTCAGCTATGTTGTTTGTGCATGGAAAGAGTAACTTGTAAGATTTAGGAATAGTATACCCATGAGGAGAAACAAACAACACACCAGCTCCAGAACCATTTTGCATGCATGAACCATCAAAGAATAGTTTCCGGATCTTTCAGTCATGTACATAAGATGCTCATCTGGAAAGTTGACTTGAATGGGCATATTATCTTGAATAGGAAAATTAGCCAGTTGATCTGCAATAGCTTGGCCTTTGATTGCTTTGCGCTCAATATACTCTATGTCAAATTCAGAAAGAATCATCATCCATTTAGCAAGTCTACCCGTGAGAGCAGCTTTACCGAGCAAGTATTTGAGAGGATCAATTTTTGATATGAGGTGTATGGTGCGCGCGAGCATATAGTGTCACAATTTTTGAGAAGCAAACACTACTGCGAGGCAAGCTTTTTCAATACTAGTATAATAAACCTCATAAGAAACAAGAGTGTGACTAATATAATATATGGCCCTTTCTTTCCCTTGTTCATCTAATTGAGCTAACAATGCCCCCAGTGAAGATTCAGTAGCTGAGACATAAAATGAGAGGTTTTCCTAGAATGGGAGGCATTAAAATGGGAGGATTTGCCAAGTATTCTTTAATTTGATCCATGCTCTTTTGGCAATCCTCATTCCAGACACATTGAACACCTTTATGCAAATTTTTGTTGAAAGGTTGTGCTCTATCTGCCAATTGTGAAATAAACCTCCTTATGGATTGAAGGCGCCCTTGAAGACTCCTCATTTGGCTAACATTTTTGGGAGGTGGCATGTTTATAATGGCTTGAACCTTTTCAGGGTCCACTTCTATTCCTTTAGCTGAAATGATGAATCCTAATAATTTTCTAGAAGTAACACCAAATGCACACTTTTTTGGGTTTAATCTTAGTTGAAATTGTTCCATGCGATCTAGAATCACTTCTAAATCAGCCATATGTGTTCCTCTTCTCTTAGACTTAGCCAGGGTGTCATCCACATAATCTTCCATATTCTTATGCATCATGTCATGGAAGATGGTTGTCATAGCTCTTTGGTAGGTAGCTCCTGCATTTTTCAATCCAAAGGGCACTTGGCTTATTTCCAACAATAGTACCACACAGGCACATGAATCTGGTCTTTTCTTGATCCTTAGGGCTATCTTGATGCAGTTATGCAGAAAAACCATCCATCCAAGAGTAGATCTCATATCTAGCTGTCATGTCCACTATCATGTCTATGTTAGGAAGTGGAAAATCATCCTTTGAATGCTCTATTAAAGATCTCTAAAGTTTGTGCGGTCGAATGGTTTTATCGGAGGTTTAGAAATAGGTACAATGTTGGAAATCGATTCGGCATAGTCTATGGCTCTAATGAATCTACACCAAGGAGCTTTTATAATTCAGCTTTCACTAAAAGAGCTATATGAGGGTGCATTTTTCTCAACTTCTATTTGACTGGTTTCACACCTGGAGCTATGGACAAATGATGCATAATGAGATTAGTGTCCAACCCTAGCATGTCTGAGTATGTCCATGCAAAGTTAATTTCCTTCTTTTGGAGGAACTCAGTATAGGCTTTCTTTTCTTCAGGTGATAAAGATTTAGCCAAGTGTACAATTTTTGGAACTTCCTTTGTGCCCAAATTAACAGCTTCTGTAGGTTCAACCAATACTGATGATCTGTCCTGGAAATAGCTTGGGAGACTATCAAGTACCTCATCCGTAGGTGCCTCTGGGAGGTTTTCACCTTTGGATACGTCTTTTATTTTTGCTTTTTTTGGTTCTGACACCGCCACATAGTGGTTTTCGCCATCAGAACTCTTATTCCTTTTTTTCTTTTCTTTTTTATCTTGTGACTAAGGTACTTGATGTCGGGGTTACGTCATCTTGGTATGAGTTCTTGGTGGAAGAGACTATAGGTTCAATGGCATTTAGATAGCGGGTGATCTCATAGTCATTGTGAAATGTCAAGAGTTGAGGCTCTTGGTACCGTTGAGACCAATCAATAAGGTTGGGGTGAACAAGGGGTAGGTTGATGACTGGTTCAAGATTAAGGATATAGGTGGTGTCATCTCTGGTGACTGTAGAATTGAAATCTGTCAAGTTTCCCTCTAAAGTGTCTAAATCAGAATTTATCCTAGCAAGCGAAGAATTGTCTACTAATGTGACATGTGGGTTCCAGTCTTCTAATTTAACACATGACTCATCAGTTACATCAGGTTGAGAACTATAAGCATGGACAACATCCATATCCAAGTCAACTGTTGCATCTGAGAGTGAATCCCATTCAAACTCATGAGAGTCTATTTCTGAATTATTGTTGGAGCCTCGTGATGTAGAAGCCTCAAGATTTGGAAGAGGCTCCTCTCCTCTAGCAATTTGCTCAATCACAAAATTATCTAAATTATCACCATCCGTTGTAGCTGGAATGGAGACACTATCCATAGTCAATTTTGCATTCATATAGTCACTATCTATTGCAAATGAGACAGGAGGACTATCAATTATTAAATCTCTTGAATCTTCCCAAAGGAGATTTGTTGAAGGTACCCAATCATTTGTTATGTCTTGTTGATTGGTCAAATCTGGTACATATTTTGTGTCGTCTTTACTATCCCGCCTATCAAAAATGGGGACAATGAATTTATTGTTGTTCATAAAGCCTAGGCCAACCGGTTTCTTAGACTTACGTGCACAAAGATCATGATTGAGTGGTTCGGCTCTAGCATCTAACCTGTGACTAAGAGGGCCATATCCTGGATAACCCATCTTCTTGAAAAAAGTATATCCTCTCCCATAGGACTTAGGAGAGGGGGAGAAATTTTCATTGTGCTGGTATTTCTCCTCTTTGTATATCCAATCTCGAACAGCTACTTCCTCTTTTTCATCTTGTATTGGTATTGAGGATTCAACAAACTTGTCAAATAGTGTCATTGATGAAGATGATGGTTTCATCTCCTGTGAAGGCTTTCCATATGTCCTAGGGGAAACAGGCATCTTTGTAAAAGAGTCAAGTTGATACCCCCCCATGCCAAGGTCTACTGACTTAAATTTGTTTTGACAGTCTGCTAAAGTTGTTTCATAATCCTCTGCTGCTCGGTTAAGAGGGACATGAACATTAGTTGAGATTGAGTTAATTGATAAGGTGTTATCCCCTGGTATGCAAATTTATGTTCCATTGTAGGGGAACTTAACACACTGGTGGTAGGTAGATGGCACTGCCTACATATCATGAATCCATGGTCTACCCAGTAAAATGTTGTATGCAAGGGGTCCAGTATCAACAATTTGAAACAAGATATCTTTTTCAACTGGGCCAATCCTGACAGGAAGGACAGCCAATCCCTTAGAACTTCATTCTGCCTCATCATAGGCCTTTATGGTGATCTTCTTTCTAGTGTCGATCACTTGCTCTGAATAGCCCAAAGTTTTTAACAAATTCAAAGTACAAATATTTAACCCAGCACCTCCATCAATCAACACGCGCCTGACACGGGTTTTATGAATCATGACTTCAATGTGAAGGGCAAGATTGTGTGGATGGCTTAGGGATTTGTCATCATCTTCAGAGAAAGAAAGGTAATGTGGGCTAGTAATGTGATTCACCATGCCTTGGAATTGGTCTATATCAATGTTGTTGGGGACATTTGTTGTGCACAAAGCATCCTCAAGGATCTGCTTATGTCTAGGGGACAACTCTAGAAGCTCTAAGATTGAGATCTGTGCTGGAGTTTTCTGTAACTGATCTACAAGATTGTAGTTTGGTTTGAGAGCAGTGGCGGACTTTATAGTGACATTCTTGGATGCCACTTGCTTGGATTTGTTGGATGGACCTGAACTAGGCCCTCTGAGAATAATAGGAGCTTGACTCCTGGTAACAGCATTAAGGGCTTGGGAAGATAACCTAGAATGAGGACCTCTTAGCACCACAACAGGTTGGTTGTCAAAAATAGGGGGAGAGTCATAACCATGTGGGTCCTTACTCCTTATCATATTAACACTTGGCTCCACAACTTCAAGCATGTTTATCACATTTTCTGCTGTTGTATAGGTGTAGTTGATTGCAGCTTTTCCATTCTGTGATTTAGAGGTTTCCCCCTTGTCGTAATTAGGCAAAGGTTCCTTAAAAGCCTTATGATCAGCATTGGTATTTAGGCCATCAACTTGAAGCTTTCCACTTTCTATAAAATCTTGGATGATATGTTTTAATCTCCAACAGTTTTCAACAGTATGGCCAGGGCCATTATGAAATTTATAGAATGCCTTGTCATCCCACCAATGTGGCTTAGGATCTAGAATGTGAAATTTTGCAGGATCCTGAGGATGTGCCAAGTTGTTAGCAATGAGAGTTTTGAGAATATCCTCATATGAGTCACCCAATTTGGTAAATTGCCACTTCTGGTTTTTGGGCCTCTCCTGATATCTTAGTTTACTTTCTTGTTGTGGAGGTGCATTAAGCTTCATTGCTTGCACAGCCTTAGTCAAATTAAGAACACTTGATCTTGATTGGAAGAATCCACAACTCCTCATTAACAACTTGTTTGTTTTGTTCCAATTGTTGTTCTTCCCTTTATCCTTATTGTTGTGTTGACCATTGTTGGTATTATTGATACGGTCAAATGCCTTGTTCTTTTTGAGAACATCCTCAATGAAGCATCTGGTTTCAATCATGGTATCAAAGGAAGTGAAGACTATCTTTTTGATCTGGTATCTCATTGGGCACCAAATTACTAACAAGAGTATGTCAATCTTTTCATCCTCATGGATCGTCCTAGGATACCGAGAGCATTGTCTCCTCCACCTTTGCAAGAAGGTAACAAAGGGTTCCCCCTAATTTTGTTTCAAGTTGCATAGGTCCAACATAGTAACAGATCTTGACAGATTATATGCGAATTGTTGAACGAATCTATGAACAAGTTCTCTAAAAGTCTTGATAGGAGGAGTGATATTGGTAAACCATTCCATTTCTTGTCCTTTAAGACTCCCTAGGAACAACCTCATCAAATAGAGTCATTTTGATGGAATTCAAAGCTCATAGTATAGAACTAACGCACATGGTCGTGTGGATCACCACTGCCATCATATTTATCGTATTGTGGGAATTCCACCCTCTTTGGAAAATCTTTCATACTCACACTCTTGTCGAATGGATTAGGACAAATTGAGTCTAGTGAGAATGAGCTCTTAGGTTGCATCATTTTCTCCATCATTTGCTTCATTTGGTGGATTTCTTCCTCTTGAGAGGGATTTTTCTTTTGTATTTTGTTGTCCACATCAAAATTATAAGGGACTCTGGCACCCTTGTTGATTAGACTTTCCAAGAACTTATCTTTGTTTTGTTCCAAATACCTCTCCACATACTGTTGGAAGATAGGCTCTTGTTGTATTCGCATGAAGTCTTGAGTATCAAAGTCATAATGTGAGCTACCACCTCCATGTTGGGAACCAGGATGTACATGTTGGGAGTGTGGTCTTGAATTTCTGGGAGGAGTTTTCCTCCTATAGTGAGCATATTGAGAGGCCCTTCTTCCTCTAGGACTAGGAGATCTAGAAGGGGTCCTTGACCACCTTCTACTTCTTGGTGTTTTGGAAGGGGTGGAGGGAGGAGAATTATGTCCACTGTTAGCACCCCTTGTATTGTATTGTTTGTTTAATTGGTGGGCTAACTGCCTATCTTGCTCCTCTTGAGCAAGTTTCCTTTGTACTTCCAATAAAGCTTGGCTCTCTTCCTCAAGTTGTCTAAACTTTTCTTGCTTTGCAGCTTGTTCATCTAGAAAGGCTTTCTTTTCGCGTTCAATTCTTTTGAGCCTATCACTTGTGAACCTTGAGGTATGTTGAAGTGGTGAGCTTGGTCTAGATTGTTTGAACAAGTCATTGGTATATGTTGTATTGACATGAGCATCACGAGGTTCATTGTCTTGGTCTTCGTATTGTGACCATTTTTCTTGTTGAGCTCGTCTCTTATACCGTTCATCCCATTGATGGGCATCCAAATATCTTATATTAATGAGGGGTGAACCAGGTTGATCATCATGAGAAGAATTTCCAAATATCATGTTGTTTATGTGTTGTTCATAGATATCATCAAGATTTGATCCATGGCTTCCCTCTCCCGTCGAGTGACAGTATAACTCATATCCATACCTATGTGTGAAGGTGCTGAGGGGGTACTCAAGTCACTAAAATGGCTCTTTGGGTCAAAATAGGTTTCAGACTGACTCTTAGGTGACTGGTCAAATATTGGTTCTTTTTCCTTTCTCTTTTGACAAGTCTGAACTAGGGGTAGTTGGTTAAAGACTATCTGAGGTCGCTTTCCTTGGCTCACTTGATATCTTGTTGTGACTGACATGAAAGGGAGAGTTCAAGTAAACAGACAATTCTAAGAAACGTCAATACTAGACTAGGATAGTAAAAGTTTTCTCTTGTCCGAGAGAGATGGTGAAATAGAACTGTTGCAAATAGGTGCAAACCAACACTGCCACAGAGGTGCTCAATTCTTGGGTGAATACCCTAGCACATATGGATCAGGAGGATGACTTACACAAAGTGTACTGAGTTTGAATTGTATGAAAATGGGTGGACAAGGAGACTACTAGCACTCTCCAGGTGTGTTATCAAAGAGTCTAAAAATTTATCTATTTGACAGGAACAATTCCTAATTTGCCAATCTCAAGCAAAATCGCTTATGAGATCAAGGATCACTAATTCAAAAGGTCAAGGACACATAAACCCTAAATACAGAACATGTCTCTAAAACTGGGACAAGTCACCTAATCGAAGAATTCAGTATTTCAGTTTGTTGTTTGTTTGCAAAGATTAAGCAAGTATATCCACAGATTTTGATCAAGCACATAGGTTTCAATCAGACAAGTTGTGATACAAAAAGTAGTCAATAACAGATCTATCAAGGACAACGCAACTTGATAGTATCGGGGGAGTCTTGTTTGAAGATGTTTGGACAATGTTTAAGACTCAAAAACAAACACATAGCTATCCCTACCAAAGAAAATGGTGAGAAGTCAAAACCTTTGCCCCATTGCTTATGCGCATACGTGCACCTCACACAGCCGTGTCACCCCCTAGAGGGCGCCCGTGTTTTTGGTGTTTCCAAGGACTCAACAGTGTACGTTCAAAGGTTACCCTTGTAGCAGGGGCCAGTGTCGCAACCGCCTCCAAACATCCAGGTGTATGCCTATGATGGGAATCTGTGTATGATCAACATATGGAGAGATTCTTCCCCCTCCTTGTGCAAAGATTATGACTCCTTTCGGAGGTGAACCGGGTAGGCAACTAACTAAGAGTTTTTTACTTGGCTTCCGTTCACAATAACCTTCGGTGCCTCTGATACAGAGCTTGGGCCTCGCAGCCACACCAACACCTGAAAATCACACACCCCCGCAAGCAGGGCTTGGAGTGGCGCCGCTCAGTGCAATAAATAGAGCTCTTCCATGATGATCGTCCAAGTCATGGAAAATAAGTTACTATGGTCTTGGAATCTTTAGACTCAACAAGACGTTCTTTATTATAGTGAGGTGGAATCACCGGCGATAGGTGTGTACTCACTTGGGTTGTTCCCGGAGGTTCAACTTCCAGCAGGCCCTCTAAAGGTGACACTGGACATGGCTCGGATTTGGGTTTCTGATTTTCTGATTCTCCCAAAAGGAGAAGAGCATACTTCTCTAGCCCGTCTCTTTACCCAAACACGCTAAACAACCTTAATCACCGAGCTAGTTTCACTTCACCAAATCCCCACGCTTTTGGGTTTCTGATTCTCTCAATGAGAGAAGAGCATAATCCCCTGACGAGTGAAAGTGCTAAAGATTCACTACCTTGCTCCGCTCCCTAAGAGTTCATCATATTAGTAAGATCATCAGGAGCCTGGATTTGTCCATGGTCATCACCTCCACGTAACAAAGAGCCAAATTCCCTACTCACTATCAAAACTCCTAAGAATTTTAATGAAGCCCTAATTAGACTATGTAAATTGAAAAGCAGGAAAACAAACACAATGTTTTTTTAAATAAGATCTTTGACAAGCGTAAGTGTTTGTTTTCAAGTCTTTGTCACGCGTCCTGTAATCAAACCGTTAGTGTGTTTCAAGTTCTCTGACTAGCGTCCTGCAGAAACTGTTATGCTGTGAAAAAAGAATTTAGAAGAACCAGAATTAAAAAAATCTAATTTAATTTAATCAAAATTTAATCTAAAAGTAATTAGTTAACAAAACTAAAATTAAACTAAATTAATCTAATACTAAACTAAAAATTTAAAACAAAACTAATCTAAATTAAAAAATCTAATCTAAATTTAAAAAAAATCTAATCTAAATTAATAATTCTAATTTAAATTAATAAAGTTAAAAAAATCTAAAGTAAAAAAATCTAATTTAAATTAACAAAGTTAAAGAATCTACTTTAAATTAATAAAGTTTAAAAAAATCTAATTTGAATTTTAGAAACTAAAAAAATCTAATTTAAAAATCTAAATTAAAGACTAAACCAAACTAACTAAAAACTAAACTAAATTAAGATTAAAAACTAAATTAGAATTGAAAACTAAACTAAATTAAAAACTAAAAATTAAAAACTAAATTAAAAACATGCATAAAAATCTTCAAATTTGATTTCTGAAAAATCTGTTTATAATGAGTAGATAAAAACGGAAAC
>VDFB02219169.1:0-13372 GCA_007258455.2 Sequoia sempervirens
GAGCCCATACCTCAGAATGAAGCAGAGGAGCCACCTTCAACACATGTTCCTGTACCTTTGACGGGCTCTTCACATTGATCTTGATATCGAAGATGATGAAGAGATCGCAGCAGTACCTCCTGAGGAAGTTAGTAGAGATACTACGGTGTCTTGGCTTGAGAACTCCTTAGGAAGGGTTAGGAGAAGGCCTTCATATCAAGTGAGGGTTGATGATCTCGATAATATTTATCAGGAACCTCCTAAGAAGAAGGCAAAGAAGCAAGTTCACTTTGATAGGAATCCTGATAACGAGATTGTTGTAGAGACTGTTGTGCCTCCAGAAGATAAGAATAGAGATGAGGTGAACATGGATGATTTTGTAATGGTCAAGGCTAATCTTGGTAGAAATACCAGACATGCAGATTTGAGTCTCTTCAAAGTTGTATCTGAAAACCTACATGAAAGAGTGCTTAAAGATGGAGAAGACAAGGCAGCCCTCAAGGCTGAAAATTACCAGCTTAGGCTTTTCATTTCTAACCTTGTTCGTGGTTCTTCACAAGCAACCCAGTTGCTGCCCTAGATCTTAGAGACACCAGCTGATCACCATCAGTTAAGACAGCTGGTCATATGTGGGAAAGAGACTCAGGAATGGATCGAGAGCTTCATTGTCAAAGGAAAGGAGATCTTGGCTCGGATGTTCCAGTTGAGAGAGAATGCTCATAAACTTCGTCAAAGCATCCAAGGATTTGAACAAACATGGGCTGAAGTAAAACCTAGGCATGAGATTATCATTTCTGATTTAGACACAGCCTACGGTTCAGCAGTTTCAAAGGAGCACAAAAGACAAATCCTTGCATGGAGAGAACGTCATGTTTTCAAAGTTAAAACCTATGAGAGGATATCTGAAGAATTCATCGCCTACAGACAAAGGGTGGTTGAAGCTCTCCTTTTCATCAGTGAATTTGTCATAGAGATCCCCTCTCAGTACAGTCTTGAAGATGGTTCTTACGTCGGGCTTGAGGAGCTGCAAAATCAGTTCCAAAATGTTATTCATAGTTGCAGCCCGCATGGAAGGATAGGTCATATTTCAAAGTTGATGTCAAAGAAGTTCAATAAAGCTGCCAATGAGATTGAAGATTTCTAAGATCTATTGCGTATGCCGGCGATATTCTTGAAAAGCGTGTTTTGTCGTTGATGGTATAGATGCACCTAACCTGACACCCTGCATTCCTAGCTGATGTGATCGAAGCTTGTGCTGCAGCTTCTCTTCTAGAAGCTTTTCCGCTTTTCTATTCTTGGAATAATCCTTATCTATTCTTTGAGGATAGAAAGAAGATAAGATGTAATAGTTGGCGTTTCCCGCTTTTTCTGCTTTTTAGGGTTTTAGTTGTTATCTTGTTTCTAGATTTAGTAATAAAGCTTGCTTGCTGAGCAAGCCCTAGATTGTGAAAGCAAGGAGATTTTAGGGTTCCCTACTCCTCTACTTCTCTATAAATGTTGTTTCGTCTTCTAGTTTTTTTTAACTGCTATTGTCATAGCAAATTGCAAGCCCGAATTGCAGCAGTTGTGCCATCCAGCCACCAATTTAGTTGAACCGTATAGTGAGAACAAAATCGGTCTATTGTGCCTTCTATTTGTTGCCCAAGTATTGTTCATTTGTATTGTGATAAGCAAATTGTTGAGCCTCTTTAGCCAACAAGGAGTTAGTGAGATTGCTGTTTTCTATTGTGTTAAGAATAAGTTTGCAAGCCTCCTTAGCTGCAATTTCTTATTCAAGGCATGTTAGAAGGGAGTTTTGTTTTAGAGATTTGAGTAATAAAATCATGAGCCTCTTTTGCCTTGGTCGAAAATCTCAGATTTCCGTTGTCTATGTTATGCTTTCATGATCTTTATTTCAACTTACAGTGAAGTGTGTAGGTGTTTGTTGGGAGAGAGATTATTAAAGTATTTTTGTCAGAGAATCTACCTTGTTAATTTCTAACTTCTCTTGCTCTGCTATTACTTGAGAGGTTAGGAACGTCTTTAGTTTAAGTTAGTCGTAGTTGAACTTCTTATCAAAAAATCTCAGCTTCTTGGCGTTTAATTGTTTAAAAAACCTTGTGCTCTAAGCTGATCCAAAAAGATAGGCAACTTAGTTTTAGTTTACTTTCTTTCAAACACCATCAGCGAGAGGGAGCTTCCCCTCCTAATTTGAAGAGCAGTTTATCTATGCATAGCTGTCCGTTTTCAAATCCGCATTCCAGAGGTGCGAATTTAAACGCCAACACGTTGCAGATAGGAATGACAACAAATCTAATTCTATGAACAGCAGTCCATTAGCTCTACAAAATCATAAAGTGACAGATAAATCACATGGAGATAATCATGTTATGGAATCTCCTGACATTAGCATTGAAGTTTTGCATGTTGATGGGAGTTTGTGTTCTGTCTTTCTCAGTAGAGAGAAGGGCACAAGGAGAGAGAAGAAGGTTGTTCAGGAGGAGGAGCATGAGACAATACAGGAGTTTTGATTCTACTCGTTACTCCTGGGACTCGGAGATGGATGATTCAGATCAGCATGGTGTGGGTATGCAGTTTGTGAATAATCCTTTATTTGAGTCCAAGCCAGAAATGGTTTATGATAATCCACTCTTTGAGTTAGATGCTGATCTCCCTCCTGACACTAGTATAGAGTTGGGTGATAATCGCAGTGTTTGGGATCTTTCAAGTGCATCGGGATTCCAAACAGGGCTCACAGAGGAGTTTTACAGTGTGTACACGGTGAGGAGTGCTTACAGTTTTTCCTTTGATCCAC
This sequence comes from Sequoia sempervirens, assembly GCA_007258455.2. Lineage (NCBI taxonomy): Eukaryota > Viridiplantae > Streptophyta > Pinopsida > Cupressales > Cupressaceae > Sequoia > Sequoia sempervirens. Next base: position 2,774 of record VDFB02219169.1, read on the forward strand.
CTATACATGATTTGTATTCGATGCACAATTCTTGTGAGCATGATGATTCTCTTTGCGCAATCGAGGGAAGCAAATCATTTATGTGCTCAGAGTTACCATCTTTAGAATATGAAACTAGAGGCTGCAAGTACTCAACTCAGTTGTTTGCAGGGGATTACTTGCAGGATTAGAGGTTGGATTACCATCATGCTGGTGTATACTTGACAGAGTTTTGCCACTTCTCGGTTTCAATGGGAGATAGGGCTTCCTGGAGGTTGTTGTGGCAGTGGGCATGGTGGCTTGGTTAGTCAGTACATCCATGGGAGTTTGGCAAAGGATATAGAGAGATGTTGTGTTGCAAATACTTTCATATATTCGTATAACTTCATGACGGATCGATGTGAGGTTTGTTTGTATTGGGATCCTGGCAGTGACAGGCTTGGCACTGTGTATCGGATGGGTCCCAGTGGATTGCTTCACCACTCCTGGCATGGTGAAGTTGAGATCAGTTTTGTGCAGAGGAAGTCAGAGGATATCAGACATGGTAGACTTCCATTCTGGATTTAGGATCTAGGAATATATTGTTGAACACTCTTCAATGTGTTGTGGGATCTTTCTAGTGCGTCAGGGTTCCTGTCAAGTTTTATTGAGGAGTATTGTTGTGTATACATGATGTGGATTGCTTGCAGTTTCACTTTTGATCCTCATGTACATGAATTGTGTCAGATGCATAGTTCTGATGCGCATGTGTTGGATAGTTTGTATGACATCTCACCTTGCGCAGATATGGGAAGCAAACTTTTTCAGCAATTTGAGTTGCTTCCTCTTGAGGATTACACTCCTGTGACACCTAATGTCGAGGTTGATATGGTTCACCATGTTTCGTCAGTTGTTCAGTTGTTGGTGTTACAAGAGTTGGTTGATGATATGAGGGAGATTACACAACACTTCCCTTGGGCTCTAGGTGGAAAGATGTTCTTTTGGCAGCTGAGATTGCTTAGGGACAAGCAATTTCAAGGAGGGTGGACTGTAATGTCCCCTTTTTAGCTCATCCCAGTTCTTGGTAGATTAGCCTATTAATTGGCCCTCGTAGGCTAATGCAAATGGTTAGAAGGTCTTGTTTGGTAGATATCAAAGTGGTTTCTTCTCCAAAGCTTTGGGTGGTTCAGGATTGGCCTTCGTTTGGTGATTTGTTGTGACCTTTTCACACATCGCCCCATCTAAAATGGGGACCCCTAAATTTTTGCTCCGTTCTGGGCTTTTGGCTTTGGTTTTTGTCTTTCTCTCTCGTTTTGCTTCTGTTCCGCTATCTGCTTTTCTGGGGACGCTCCCGTCGGCAAGCTTGAACGTAAGATTCGACCAAGTTTGAAATTAGGGTTTCACATCTTTTAGGTCACGTTGAGATCAAATTGAGTTGATTATTTAGCTTTTGAGCCTAGCAGAGTTATTACGATGTTTTCAGCAAGTAACCCCTAAATTTTCACTAAATTCTGCCATCTTTCTATTTTTAGTAAGTGTCAGTTTAGGGTTGATTTTCTTAGGATTTTCACATTTTGGTAACTTCATTGCATTCCGGGCACTTCAAGTTCACTTTTGACAAATTTTGAGCAAAAACAGACAACCTGCTATTTTTAGCAGTACAGCTTCCAGAGCAGATTTCAAGGTCTTAATGTTATATTTTCTGATGCATGTCCGAAGATTCCTTCTGGGTTTTTCGAGACCTTCGCGACGATATGACATATTACAAAAGCGAGGATATTGACTGACATTAGGCCTTGAGGAGGAGCAATATTAGGGTTTTGCATCACCCGGATATTTTCGGAACTAGCGACGATTAACATGCAAAATGGAGTGACCACTTTTGAAACTTACTATTTTAGCGGTGCGTAGCATGTTGGAGATTTTTCGAGTTTTAGGTTTTAGGGATTTTTAGACGGTATGATATGCAAGATCATCCGTGACGGTCGGTCCTTTCCGGCCGCTTTTCTATTTTTAGCGGGTGTCGCAGGCAGCTTCTCAACACCACCTCGAGAAATGCAAAGAGTGATCATCCCGTACTGGCGGAAACGAGGTCAAGCCAGACTCATCACGAGCAACATACACAAAGTGGGGTTTAGAGCTTATTTTAAAATGAGAGTCCCGAGGTCCAGCGTTCAAAGCGGGTATCCATCATGAGGTCCCGGCATCCCATACGAGAAAGGCTGGCAGCAAATTTGAGCAATCGAGAGAACTGCTATTTTATTTGGGGCATTTTGGACAAAGGCTATAAATAGAAGAAGTTGATCACCGATGCGACTGTACAGACAAGTTCACTAAGCAGCCGGGCACCTTGTCGGTTTCAAAATGACGGTGGAAGCCTGAAGCAGGGCGCTTACTATAAATAGTAAGTCACTTCAACAGCAGCTATAATTGGCAGGTTGGTACCAAATCTCGGCAAGCACAAGTCAAACATGTGATGAAGAGTCTTTGGCGCGAATTTCAAGGCAAACCAAGTTACAGAGAATGAAGAATCAGATGGTTGCTATTTTTAGCAGGTCAATTAGGGTTTCCTAAAATCAAGAAGTGAACGATTCACTTGTGGCGACATCCCGATGCATATCTATATAACATTTAACCATAAAATTTAGAGACTTCTGAACAAGTTTCCTGACACTAGCAGGTTGCTAAAAATAGTAAGTACAAACAGGCATCGGGCACTGGCAGCACCAGGTCAGTCAAAATTCAGAGCAAGGTGAAAATCAGGCTTTCCGGAGTCAGAATCCAGTCAACGGCACAAAATTCAAAGAACTTTCTAAAAATAGAAAGTCAAAGAACTTTCTAAAAATAGAAAGTCAGGGCAAATTAGGGTTGACCAAGGAAAATCAACTTAAATCTGGCAGAGGGCGTAAAATTTGCTAAAATGGATAAAATTTCGAGTCCGGTAGTGAAACTCGCTTTCAAGGCAGAACAGAGACTGAAAAAAATGACTAAGTCTGGAAAACTTGACGTTGCAAGGTCAAAGTGCGCCCAAAGCCAAAACTGAAAGTTGACCATGCCAAATGCGCCTAGGCACAAACTGGAAGTTGATGGTCCCAAATGCGCCCTAGGTGAAAGTTGAGAAACTCAAATGCGCCCCTAACTTGATGCTTGACCCCTTAAATGCGCCCAAGGTAATGTGGAGCAGTTGAAAAATTTTCTAAGTGTTTTAAATTGGAAATACCATGTGCTAAATGCGCCTGGGTCAATGAAGGTGATAAAATGAAAAATTTTCTAAAGCATTTGAAATGAACGTAGACATAGCCATATGCGCCTAGGATAAAAACTGGATGTTGACCATGTCAAATGCGCCCCTCTTGACAAACTGAGAGTTGATGTGGTAAAATGCGCCCAACCTAAAATGAAACCTTGATAGGTGAAATGCGCCCAGAGTTGAAATTGAAAGCGTCACCTATCAAATGCGCCTAAGTTGAGATTGAAAGTGTCACCTTTAAATGCGCCCTTGGAGGTGGCTTGAAATTGGCTAAGGCAAAATTAAAAGCTCAGGGGGTCATATGCGCCCATGACACAAAATGAATGGAGACTAGCCCAAATGCGCCCTTACAAGTTGATTTAGCAAGAAAATGTTGAAATGTTGAAAAATGGAACTACAAGGGGTCATATGCGCCCAGTGTTGGATGGTTGATTTGCGCCTCTACCTGGATCTCAAAAATTTGACTAAGTACCAAAAATGGAAGCTGGATGGTTGATTTGCGCCCAAGTCCAAGAGGGTTTGAAATTTTGGCTAAGTCATTAAAGTGGGACCACAGGGGGTGATATGCGCCTGGAGAGCAAAGGCGTTGCTAAAAAGTTTAAGTGTTGGAAAAGGCTAAAGTCAAGAATTGAAAGTTGAATATGCTCAATGCGCCCTTGAAGTTTTGAAGTTGAAAGTCGACATAGTGATATGCGCCTAGGCACAAACTGGAAGTTGATGTGGTCAAATGCGCCTTGGGAGGATAAAGTGAGCCTTGAAAATTCCAAGTGTTGGAAATGAAAGTTGACCTAGCTATATGCGCCTAAGCCTAAATTGAAACCTCCACCTCTCATATGCGCCCCCTCTGAAAGCTGAAAACACCTTGTGTAGAATGTGCCTCACTTCAAAACTAGAAGTACGCCCCCTCAAGTGCGCGCTTGGTAATAAATCTGGAAAATGCGTGGGAAATTGAAAATGGCTAAGTATCAAAACTGAAAGTGTAGACCTCCATATGCGCCTGGAAACTCCCCCTCTCATATGCGCCTGAGTTGAAACTGAAAGCTCATCATCTAATACGCGCCCCTGAAACTGGAAGGAGACCATGTCATATGCGCCCATATCAAAGCTGGAGGTACCATGATCTAAATGCGCCCAAAAGGTAAACTGAGAGCTCCATAGCTAAAATGCGCCTGGGCTCATGATTATTCAAACACAACAAATTTGAAAGTAACACATGCTATTTGCGCCATGGGTAAGGATAAAAAAATTGTTAAGTGTTCAAAACTAGAAGCTCGATATATTAAATGCGCCCAAGTTTGAAATGAAATTAAAAGGGGCGTTCAAAATGAAGCTTGTCATATGCGCCTAAAAAGCAAAAAAATAAATTTAAAGGCGTTTGAAGGGAATCAAATGGAGATTAAATTTTCCCTCAGCACGATTAAATTGAAAGGCGTTTGGAAGAAATTAAAATTTCTCTTAGCAAGACGGAGAAATTAATTTAATTAATTTAATTATTTTCCTAAGTCTAATATTAAATTCCCCCTTCGATTTTGACCCATGCAATTTTAAAATTTTGGACGATTTAGCAAGGGGAATTTGTTTTGGAAGTTAATTACGGACGGAAAATAAAATTACGCCTAGCCAGTTTTGGCAGTTGACATCGAATATTTAAAATACGTTGAAGAAATAAATTAAAATGGCAATTAAATTAAAATTTTAATAAATTAAAAGTGCCATTTTAAAATGCAGTCGGGATAACTTCAAATCGATGTAAAAAAATAATTTTCTCGAAATCACTGGAGGTAACTGGCAGTCGGGAGGGAATTTTAAATTTAAATCGAGGAAAGAATCTCCCCGAATAGCAAATTGTCATAATAACTGCCTGACGACTGGAATATTCCCTTTTAAAATTAGCAAACGCGTCAGTCATGATGAAAGGAATAAAAGGCATCTGCTAAAATTAGCGCCAGCCTTTTGCTATAAAACTCCGAGGATTTTCATTCTCATCTCACAAGATTCGAAGTTGAAATTTATGCTGGCAAGTTGAGTTGTGAGATTTAATTCGAGAAGTTGCTGAAAGTTCGATTTTTTTTGAGATTGAAAGTGCTGAAAGTTGCTTTCTTGAAGTTGCTGAGATTCGAGGTTGCAAGTTGCAAAGTGCTTCGAAGTAAAAGGGTTTAGCATTTTTATTTCTTCACGTTGTTGAGGTATGTATTCGAAGTTGCTGAAACTTTTTTTTATTTTGCTGAAAGTCGAAAATGCTTTGAAGTTAAAAGTTGAAATGCTGAAATCGTTTATTTGTGCTGAGAGTTAAAATGCTGAGATTGTTTGAATGCGAAGTTGCTTGAGCTTTAATTTTTTTTTCGAAGTTGTTTGAAATTGCCGAGTGTTCGAATCGAATTAGATTTAAATTGTAAAGCCTTCGAAATTGCTGTTTTATAATTTGCGAAGTGCTGATTTTCGATTGCTTTTCGAAGTTGCTGATTTATAACTTCCGAAAAGTTGATTTTTAATTGTTAAAGCTTGCGAATTTTAACTTGCTCGTTTAAAAACTCTTGGATTTATTTTCTTCGAAGTTGCTGATGTATAACTGTCGAAGAGTTGATTTCAAACTTGGTAATTTAATTCAAAGGCTTGCTGATTTTAATTCGAAATTGCTGATTTTAAAATTTACTGAGACTCAACACGCTTTTTCGAAGTTAAGATTGATGGAGTTAAGTTATTTCTTTTGGCTGCGAGTTGCTGGAGGTTGAAGTTTAATTTTTGAGAAGTCAAAGTTGGCTGCTAACGCTACTAACTTGTATTTATTTTTGCAGCCAACTCCAACCGCCAGCCGCCTCACGTGATTTTTGTTTTAAAAAGTTGATGGAGTAATATTCGCTTTTGTTTTGCAGATGGCTGACGCTGCTGGAACTAGCAAGGCTGGGACTAAGGCTGCAAACAATGAAGCTGTTAAGGAGAACGCCTCCAGGCAGGCGAAAATCAAGAGTCTAAAGAAGTCTTTCATCCCGGAATCAAATATCATTTCAAAGCATGGAAATCTGACGGACACCAATCTCGGACCATTCAACCTCGAGGCATTCATACGCAGAATGTATGGGCAGGGTGGCAACCTTCCGACAGATGCATCACGGAATATTGTGAAGAGCAGGTTGTATAATGCAGCAGGCTTCCAACCGGCGGTCCGTTGTCCCGAATTGATCATGGAGTGCGCCAACTGCTACAATTCTGAGGATCGGATTATCACCTCCCCCGATGGTTTGATCATGGCTAATTTCGCTCCAGATGCAATCGGCGAGGCGTTTGGAATCCTCGCCACGGAAAACATGTTGTATAAGTCCAAGGCCAAGGCAGATAAGATGTACGCCACAACCTTCGAGAAGTGCATGAAAAGAATAAACACCTCATGGATGCGCAAGCCAAAGCCACCTGCTGCCAGGCTACCGAAACAAATAATCTCAGAGGAGCTGAAGCAAGAATATTGCGACATCATTATGTTGCTCAGCAGAGTCAATGGTAGCCCGCAGTCATTCATATTCGAGCCATGGATGTTCTTTTACATCAGTGTGGTGCTCGAAGGGGATGAGCAAGTGAACTGGGCGAAGATGATAAGTGATAACATCGATGAGCAGTTCCGGAGCCTCAGAAGAACAAAAACGTTTTATATGAGCTCATACGTCATTTACATGTTGACAGAATACAATGAAATCTGATTGGCGTACCGAGAGCCCCATTAGGCTACAATGATTAGATCCACCGGTCGTGCGAGCGGGTTGCATCTTACTGCAGAGTGACTTTCAAAGGTGAATGATACCTTTACCGTAAGCACATCAAGAACCATGAAATAAAAGGCTGCTTGGAGGGATATCAGGAAGCTTCGAGATTAATAATGGGGAATATGGGTGTTGGTTGATCCAATTCGAAGTTCACCTATACGAGGCTTAGGGTTGCCAATTCATATGTTTACAGTTTTGAGTGCCAATAATAAGATGATATTACTCAGAGTTGTCTGACAATTTGGTGACTCGACAAAATTATAAAATGAAAGAAGAGAAGGGAGGTCTTTGTTTGTGTGTTGGGGAGGCTACTTTCGAGGAATACAGGCACTAAGCATTCAAAAGGCCATGAGGAATATTCGTGAGAGTATTCTCAACACTTTGGAGTCAGTATTCGCAAGAAGGCTCACTAATGAGGAGGTAGATGCAGAAGGGCTAAGGGCAAGATCGCAGCCATTCTTTTCAGAGATGAGAACATTTTCCCAGTTGGATTTTGAAAACATCTCCACGTTTTCAACAATCATTCAGAGCACGCAGGATTCCATCGAGACTTGGGGAAAATCTTGCGAGAAGCATGAACAAATGGTCGCCATCTTGGAGTATCAGCTGAATCTCACTCCATCAATTGAAAGAGAATTTGAATATGATCTTGTGCCCGATTCATAAGCGTCTGTGGTCGAGAGAGAGAAACAAGATCCGGGTCATGGTGAGATCTTCTAAGAGGTTAGTGGGCTGTGCTCATGCGGTCCAAGGAGGAATCTACATGTTTAGAACATTTACTTAGCCATGCGCTCCCTCCACCTATGCAGCCGGTTTTTAGGGCAAACTCGTCTAGGGCTGAGGTGGCTCAATCTGAGCCCTCCGTTGTAATTTGATCTGGGCCGTCGATTCAAACAGGCCAGCTATATAAGGGGGAGTCCCCCTCATTTGTACTCTAGTAGTCATAGAATCAGAGAATAGAGAGATATTGTTGAAGCAGAATAGAGAGTAGAAGCTTTTAAGTTAGAGTAGTTTCTCATTTGCATTGTTGAAGAAGAAGGGGAATTCTCCCTTTGAGAATTTTGTAAGAGATTGTCACAAAGGATTATTCTTAATAAAGCTTTTCATTGATGGTGGATAACAACTTTGTTTGGAATAGTTCGTGAGGTTTCTTATTCCTTTGACTTCAATTAGGAACTTAATTTCATGCTTGTAGTTAGACATGGATGTTTATGCTTGATATAAGTGAATTTCTTTTATCCATACCACTAACGTTCTTGCTGACGGTAAGCACGTCCTGTGTGGTCAACTGGACTTTTTATTCTTAACTTCGATCAAGGTTCATAGGTAGTTATGCATCGTTGTGATGGTAGTTGCTCTATTGAATCGTGATTTGAACATCATTTTCACCCTTTGAAGATTGCACTTACCTTGTTGACGCTGTCCAACAGGAGGCTAAACAATGTTTGTCGAAGTTCATTTAAGTTGAGCGCAATATCCATTTGCATTTAGATTAGAAGTTAGATTTTAGAAATCTCTGCAACCATTCAATTCTGCATAATCTTGGTTAGTTTTAGGAAACTTGCATCGTAAAGCCAAATCATTCGCGCAAAAATCCCCTTCAAAAGCACATATTGGTTGTTACTACACGCATTTGAACAACTACGTAAGTCCCCTCGTGAGTACACAGCATACACACATCAACCAAACTGAGCCTATTCGCATTTAAAGAACCTTGGAGTTGAAGGCGTGATCTCACTCACAATCTTAGCACGCCGAATACTTTGTTCAAGAGAGAATGGGAATTATCCTTTGGGCTTTTGTTCTACGGTTGGTGAGGTCCACCAAAATCACATCAACGGAGACAGGGAGTGTCATTTTGTGTGCTATAGTACTCCTAAACATCATAAAACTGGCAAAGAGACGCTGTTTTATGCCATTACTCTGACTGTATATTTGAAATGGGAAGAAGCACTACAACTGTCAAGGCAGAACCCCCATAACAGTAATGAAATTGGCATGCCACTTATGGAACTGCCAATCCATGACAATGATGAAACCTTCATGACAGATGCATAACCACCACCATCATACTGTTTCTTTCATTGGTTTCTAGCCACTTCTGATTAAAGTCCGTGTTGTCTGATGAAGTGAACTTGTTTGTTGGATCCTTATGGATCAAGAACTAAATTACCGATTCGTTTTTGGATTCGGGTACGGGTACGAGGATCTGGTACGGGATTCGGCAAAACATTTTTTTGGGGTTGGGTACGGCAATACAAAAAACATATAAAAATCAGAAATATATACATATTTGCAGTAGTAATTAAGTTCAGAATACACCACCATATTAATAGTCTAATAACATAGCAAAAATACATCACCACTTTCATGGTCACTAAGTCAAATATTAAAATATTAGTGATTACTCGAAAGTCGAATTTCATGATATAAAATTATAAATTTAAGTTCAAACATAAAATGTCAAACGTTTACAATCAGCCATTATTGATCATTGATCAATCTGAATCATATGGGTCACAAACAAACTAGCATTATTAGATGCTACATTTTGTGTAGAACTACAAATAGCATTCGTGGCACTCGCACAAGCACTGCCACTAGCAGTAGCAGTAGCGCTGAAACTACCACTCTCATGATCAGTAGCTGCTTCAGGCTCATAATCATCATCAATATCAAGTGCAGCTAAGTGACTTGTGGAAGCATCCAAGTCAAGCTGCTCTGGCTCAACATCCCACCTCCTTGTGTCTCCTTCTTTGTAGGAACTTTGCTTGTGTGTAAGGAGGTGCAAGTTTGAATGCACATACACCAAGTCCTCTGCCCTTTTTGAATGCAGCCTATTGCGTTTTATTGAGTGGATGAAGGAGTATGTGCTCCAATTCCTCTCAGAAGAAGATGAACTAGCAACCTATTAAGACCAAATTAAAATGGTTAAAGAGTTACTAGGAATTTAACTAAAACTGGGAATTATTAATTAATATAAAATTATAAATTAAAATTAAAATTACAAAATATAAAACTTACTTGGGATAAGATTTTTATTGCAATTGGTTGGAGGTGCATGTATTCTTGCCCATGGAAGTACCACCAACTATGAGCATCCACCCTGTAGTTGTCTCGAAGAGCATCAAGATTCTGATCAACACTACCGGAGCATGCAAAAGCCATGAACTCATCCCTCACTCGATCACGTCGGTCACGATTAGTGAAGAGTCTCTTAAGTGCTACCTTGTACCCTTGAGCCACTTCAACATCCCTATATGGAGCAACTCTTGATGAAGCAAAAAGAATCTCAATACTATAATATTTGGGACTCAATACAAAAGCAAGAAGATGCAGTGGAGTGGTCATTTTGTTCCATCTCTCAACCATGATTTCTTGTAGCTCTTTGAAGAGCTTTTCATCAGGACCTTCCTCTTTCGCATTGATGATGGTTTTCATCTTCTCAATCATTGAGTCGATACCATCATATACTTCTCCCAAACAAGGTCTATCCATGTCTGTGTAACGGATCATGCTCAGTATAGGCTCAGTGAAACTGACCGGGTACTCAACACGATCCCACCAACAATCATCTAGGATCCTTTGCCTGATCCTATTTGCCCTTTCACTGCTAGATTGCTTCCATATGGCCCA
>VDFB02219170.1:0-16212 GCA_007258455.2 Sequoia sempervirens
TAAAACAAGAACAATTGGCCTTAAAACAAGGGCCTATGGAAAGTAACAACATCAAGCTCAACATCAAGCCTTATTAGCTCAACAGTATGCCCAATAACAAAAAAAAACCCAGTTCCTACTATAATCCTCAACAGAACATCGTCAATACAAACACATTAGGAACATATACATCAATACCTCAATCACCTTCAAAAAATCTCACGCCACCATAAACCCCAAAAAACACCTTATCATATCAAAACACATCCATCATCCCACCATATGTTCCTCCACCGAACCTGCAAGATGATCTAGCATCATAGTTTAATGCACTATCTCAAGAGATGTAGGACCTTCAGATGGGAAAGACAAAGAATCCCCATACACAGAATCTATGTCCTTATCCATTTGATCAAAACATAGCAATGGTACCATTCCCTCCCAGCTTTAAAATTCCCAAATTCGATAAATACAAATGGATAGGAAGTCCTGTGGACCATGTCAAAGAGTTTAACGTCATGTGTATGGAGGTGGCCTACAATGATTCTTATTTAATGTGCCTCTTCCCCTAAAGTTTAACAGGTCCTGTCATGGATTGGTTTTCTCATCTACCTCTCGGTATCAAAAATTTCTAGGAAATTACCGATAAATTCATCTATCACTTCTCCTTTAATCTTGACATGGTTGTAATTCTAGAAGAACTGTACACTCTTAGGCAAAACAAAGGAGACAATTTTGCTAATTTCTTGCAATGTTGGAGACAAAGAGCTAGTCAAAGCAAGTGGCCTCTTCCTGATGAACAACAAGTGGGGATCATCGTAGAAAATATAGATCCAGATCTATCCTTCCAATTGAAAATGCAGTGCATCACATCTTATGATGAGCTTGTCCCTAGAGCTCTTAACATCAAGAGAGCTCTAATCTCACAAGGAAATACTCAAGCATACAAAGACAACCACCCATCAACTAGTTCAAATGAAAAGCCTTGTGTCTGGGCTAAGAACAAAAATGTAACAAATGATGGTGTCATAGATGCTAAGGTGGTCCTAAGTGCTCCTAGGACAAACAACAATCACATTGCTAACATTCAACCAACTATACAACAAACAAAACCCCCTTAGAACAATCAGATCAACAACACCGAAATGCAACAAAGGTGAACCCCTAACAAAAATAACTATCCTAAATGAAAGTACATGCACTTATCTAAACCCATTGAGACCATCATGAAAAAGTTGGTAGAGTCAAATTTAATAATACTTCCTAACTTTGAAAAATAACAAGAACCACAAGAGAAACCATCCTGGTACAACGTGAATGATCTCTATGACTTTCACAAAATCAAAGGACACAAAATAGAAAATTGCATGAGACTCAAGAAAATTATCCAAGGTCTCATAGATAATGATACCATATCTATTGAAGCACCAATCGATAATCAAGATCTTAAGATATACAAGAACCCTATGCCATATCATAACAAAGGGAACAATAATGGAAAAGCTAAGAATTACACAAACGTGTAGCATACCTATTCTAATGTAGTCAGTTCCTATGATAGTGTTATCACCGTTGTCACCATTAAAGGGCCTAGTACGAAGTGTGGAGTCACCACACGACATGGAAAAATTACCATCCAAGGAGTCCCATCTCAATCTAGGACACAACCTACCTTTCCAACATCAAATCCTAGCAAGTACAATCTCCTAGATCAGCTTAAGAAGACCCTCACATAGATATCAATCTTAGAACTATTGAGGCTATCACCTGCACATAGGGAAATCTTAAAGAAAGCTTTATCAGAGTTGTCCATCCCCGAGGATATTGATACAAATCAGCTTCAAGCTATGGTAAGGCATATTGCTAGTCATCTCCTTACCTTCTCATAACAAGACTTACCATCACAACCATCTCATAACCATGCTTTACATCTTGAGGTTGTCATTTGTAAGAACAAGGTCAAAAGAGTCTTAGTAGATGGAGGTGCTGGTTTGAATATTTGTACCCTTCATTTGATCAAGAGCTTGGGCTATTCAAAGGATACCATTAAGAAAGCGAATAGAACCACCATTAGAGCATATGATGACCAACAATGTGTATCACAAGGAATTATTTCACTAGCAGAAACTACATTCCAAGTGTTAGATCTTGATCTTCCCTACAACATCCTACTTGGATGACCATGGATCCATGCCCTAAAATTTGTAGCCTCGACCTATCATGAATGTTTAAAGTTTCCTTTCGAGGGCAGATAAATTACTATCCATGGAGACCCTGAGCCTTTTTACTATTACAAAAATATTGAGGCCAAGTTCTATAAGATCCCCCAAATACCCAAGAATCATGAAGGGCATACACCTTCTACCTCATTTGTTGACCCATCATCCCTTGCATCTACCTCAGAAACAAAAACACCCATAGTGCAGAATATACTCAACATCAAATCAGTGATCCAAGATGATGGTTGTGGGAAATATAAGCTAATGAAGAATACCTTTGTCATAGGAGAGCTACCTCTTTCTCCTCAATCCCATGAGAAACCCACATCTAGCACCAAAGAGCTCGAAACAATCAAGATGATAGCTACTACCTTCACCAAGTGGGGAGATTTGAACTAAGAAGATGTCAATGAGGAAGATGTTTCTAAACTCCTCTATCAGAATGAATGACCTATCCCTCCTCTTCCCATGGAAGATGATAACAAAGACTTACAACTAATGAAGGGAATGGGTTATAACAAAAATGTGAAACTCGCACAAAATGATAATGGTTTGCTAGAACCCATAGTTCCTGAGAAAGACTAAAGAATCTTGGTCTAGGTTGTACTACTAGCAAGGTCGCCCTTATTGGCAAAGGTACTTCCACTAAATGGGTTGAGGCTTCCTCTTGCTTACCTCCATCATGTGACACCACCTTAGATGACTTCCCCCTTGATGTTGCTAACCTATTTGTGAACAACTCCCTCTTCATGATATCCATAACATCCATTATTCCAAGAAATCAATCGACTAAAATACACCTAGTATACCCACAGCTATTTGAAATGGACCAACAAGGATCACCAATTCTTGATTTATTCAAAACGATGAAGCGATCTCAGAATTTATGGGACTCTAGGAGAACTTATCATGGGAAGATCACAAATCAGGTTTTGACATAGAGCTATATATAGGGGTGTACTATGAGGAGATGATTGAATCCTTTAGTCGCAAAATTGATAAAATGTACCTAACATGCATATCTTTAAGTGAAAACCACACTTGACACTTTTTGATCCTAAAATGGTAAAAACAAAGGATGTATCCGAGGGTGAAAATCTCTCTCTGAGGTGCCCAAGGATGAGGGATTCAATATCCACCTTAGTGCAATGCATATAGAGAAGTCAATAGTGCTAGCAAAAAAGGCCACTCCATTCAATGCGGGAACAAAAGAGGCACCTAAGATCAATTTCTATACCAAATCCTTGTTGGGTGAAGAATAGAAGAACCTAGTAGTATTCCTGAAAGAGCAAAGAGTTAACTTTGCATGGCCATACATAGATATTCCAAGGCTCGATCCAGAAGCAGTGTGCACCATTTAGCAGTCTATCTTAAAGCCAAGCTAGACGAGCAGAAATTAAGGAAGATGCACCCTCATATAGCACTCTTGGTGAAACTAGAATTACAAAAGCTTCTTGATGTTGAATTCATCCAATCGATAGATTATCCTGAGTGGGTTTCAAACCTGGTACCAATCTCAAAACCCACTGGGGGCATCAATTAAGAGACTTGAATAAAGCATGTTCAAAGGATGATTTCCCTCTTCCTAACATCAACATCACAGTGGACTTAACAGTTGTACATGAAATTCTATCACTCATGGATAGTTTTTCAGGCTACAATCAAATTATGATCACCAAAGAGGATGAACACAAAACTGCATTCATTTTTCCATGGGGAACCTATTGTGTTGGAATGTGATGCCATTTGGGTTAAAGAATGAAGGAGCAACCTATCAAAGAGCAATGACCCTCATCTTTCATAAAATGATCCACAAAACAATTGAAGATTATGTGGATGATATTTTGGCGAAATCAAATAAAAGAAGTGAGCACATACAAGTCTTAGGACCCATCTTTGAAAGACTTGAAGAATACAAGGTACGACTGAATCCAAAAAAGTGTGTCTTTGGGGTTACCTCAAGAAAAATTCTTGGTTGTATCGTCTCACAAAGAGGGATAGAAATTGATCCAGCAAAGGTAAAATACATCCTCAACATGGAACCACTGCAAACACTAAAGTAGATGAGAGGGTTACAAGGAAGATTGCAGTCCATCAGAAGGTTCATAGCACAATTGTTAGACAAAATTCACTCTTTTTCACATCTTCTTCATAAAGGAATAACTTACAAGTGGGATGAGAAATTTGATAAATCTTTCTAGCAAATCAAAGACTATCTATTGACACCTCCAATGCTCATGTCCCCGATACCAAACAAACCATTGATCTTGTATATCTCAACAACATCAACAGCACTAGGAGCTCTTCTAGCACAACATGATGAAAATGGAAAGGAAAGAGCTATATTACATCAGTAGGACCTTGGTTGGATTTGAAATGAACTATTCATCCATTGAGAAAGCTTTCTTAGCATTGGTTTTTTCTTCACAAAATTTTAGACATTACGTGTTGTCACATCAAATCAAACTCATTGCAAAGATTGATCCATTGAAATACATGTTATCCAAAACAACTCTCACTAGGAGAATGGCCAAATGGGTGATGATCTTAATGAAATTTGACATAGAGTATGTGGAGTGCAAAGCAATCAAAGAACAAGTGATCGCACATCAACTGGTAGATGCACCCATCTATGTTGAGAACCCCTTGATATCTGAGTTCCCTAATGAATCAATGTTCTTTATCAATCTCGAAAGTTAGTGGAAGATGTACTTTGATGGATCATTCACCCAACATAGTTCAGGAGAAGGTATCATTTTCCTCACCCATCAAGGTGATTGCATTCCAAGGTCATACAAGATATTATTTTTTGTTCACTAACAACATTGTTGAGTACGAAGCCCTAATCACAGGTCTAAGGATAACAGTTTAGTGGCAGATACAAGAGATGAAAGTCTATGGAGACTCACAACTGGTTATCAACCAAGTCAATGACGACTATCAAACTAAGGATGACAAGCTTACTCCTTACAAAAAGATGGTAGACAGTCTCAAGGAATTTTTCATAGACATTACTTTTGAGCAGATTCCTCACATAAACAATAGTGCAACAGATGTTATGACAACAATCTAATCACTGTTAGACATGTCGAACAATGTCTAATGTAAATTTTGGTAGAAAACTTCTTGTATCAACTTTTGAAATCCCTGAATCTAAATTTGTGTGTGTCATTGTTGGTCCTGGATCCCCATGGTATCATGACATATTTATCTACCTTAGCAGAGGAATCTTTCCACCTGATATCACCTCAGACCTTAAAAAATACCTTTATCAAGAAGGTATCCCAATTTGTGATCCTATGTGATACCATTTACCACTGAAGCATCGAAGGGACATTACTATGATGTCTTAACCAAGAGGAAGCCTTGAATTCTTTAACAAAAGTACACAATGGCATATGTGGTTCCCATTCTAGTGATATGACTTTAGCTAAGAAACTAATGAGGATGGGGTACTACTGGCCAACCATGGAAAGAGAAGCTCATCAATATGTGTAGAAATGTGTCTAGTGTCAACGGCATGGAGATCTGATTCATGCTCCAACTTAGGAATTGCACCCAATGATCACACCTTGGCCTTTTTCATAGTGGGGACTTGACCTCATAGGAAAAATCACTCCAACCTCATCCAATGGCCACAATTTTATCATAATAGCCACTAAATACTTTACCAAGTGGGTCAAAGCCATTCCTATGAGCTACATAACAGGGAAGCAAATTGCCAAATTTATCCTGAATTACTTAATCTGTCATTATGGTGTTCTACAAACCCTTATCTCAGACAATGGAACACCCTTTAAGAATCAAGATGTGAAAGAGCTATGTCAAAGATTCAACATCCAACACTGATTCTCTACCCTGTATTACCCCCAAGGAAATGATCAAGCTGAGGCTAAATAAAAAGGTCAATGAATCTGGTTGTGACTAGCATCTACAATTGAATGTTGCTCTTTGGACCTATCGAACCAGTATTCACACACCAATAGGTGCAACCCCTTTCTCCCTGGTCTATGGATCATAATCCATCTTTCCTATTGAGGTTAAGCTCCCATCATTGTGAGTATCACTGTAGAACCTGATTACTGATGAAGAGTACAAATTATCTTGGTTGAATGGGCTAGAATTCTTAGATGAGCAGCGTCTTGACACCCTTAATCACTTGCAAGTATATCAAACCGACTGAAATGGAGCTACAACAAGAAGATCAAATATTGATCTTTCCAGGTAGGGGATCTTGTCCTAAAGTAGAACTAGAAAAATCTTCTAGATCAGGACAATAAAGGAAAGTTTGAGCCTAACTGTTGGGTCCCTTTGTCATCACCACAAGCTATGGATCTGGAAAATACCAATTGTCAACACCTGAAGGTGAAACCTTGCAGGAACCAACTAATAGCTTGCATCTTAAGTGGTTTTATGCCTAGTCTTAAAGGGTGTAAATCTGAAAATATAAAAAAAAATCAAAAAATGATCAAAATCCAAAAAAATAAGAAAAAGGATTGAAAAATTAAAGAAAAACAATCATCCTCTAGTGAAAACCACTTCGATGGTGCTTTGGGAAAGTACCTTGGTGAAAACCTTGCAAATAGGCACCTTGCGTAAATAAAGTACCTCCATCTATCTAAGGCTCTTTATCCTATCATTCAATTCTTTGCATCACCCTCCATCCATCACCTCATTCATCCTATTTATTCCATCTATCACCCATCTATGTCCTTATCATAGCTTGATGTTGTGATGTATTGTGTCCCATTTAGTACTACTTGGCATATTCCCAAGGTTAGTTTGTCATGCCTATATTGAGGTAGTCCATCACATAAACACTGGGGGAAATTTGTTCTAGATCAGATCGGGTTCTTGTATATCTTAAGGTTATCAAAAAATCCAAAAACATTTTCAAAATCTTGTACAACTAAAATCTAAAAACATTCATAGAATTTGTAAAGTCAAAATCCCAAAACATCCAAAACACATCAAAACCCTAAAAAGGTCGCACATCAAAAATTCAAAAATAGTACCTTGTCAAACTATAGGTCTCTGAGCTTGAACATAGGCAAGGCCATCATTGATGTGCCCTCGAGACACCCTAAGTCATTCCTTTAGGAGTCCTTCATAATAAACTAGCATTCCATCAACTATTCATATCTCATCTTCAATAAGTCGTGTTAGTTGAACTACATGGTCTTTGTGTATATAACGTAGGAAAGGCTTATCTTTGATCATCCCTTGAGGCCCCTAGGATAGGTCTTTTAGGTTAGGTTCTTGGTCAAAACTCTCAAAAAAGCCTTAAACATTCAAATATTTAGAAAATCCCAAAACATTAAAATATCTCAAAACCCTAAAACATTTAGAAAATTGAAAACACAAAACATTAGGAAAACATTTAAAATACCTAAAAAACCTCAAATAACTGAAAACTAAAACATTCACATAAACTATCAAAAAGACCAAAAATAGCCTCAAAACATTTTCAAAATACCAAAAACATTGAAATATTCCAAAAAATCCAAAACCACCCATCCCATCTTGCTTTCACCCGCAATAAACTTCCATTCATAATAAATCGATCGCCATCTTCAACCTTTGGAAAAACAAATAGAAAGCAAGTATCACAAGTCATAAAGTGAGAACCTAAGTGTTAAAAAATCAATAGTCTAGATCATGGTTAAATATGTCAGTGAATTTTGTATCAACGACTTACCATAAAGCTCATCATCATCTTACATAAAAAAAACCTATGATCAACATGTCCTAGGATGGACATCAACATCATAAATCATCTTACCGAAATTAAACTAGCAAGAGATATAGATAACACTGACTGTTTTTCTTTTATATTTTCTTATGATTTATCTTAATGACCCATTTTGAGGACCTCTCGATGATGTCTATCGAAATTATTTAGAGAGAAAGGAATGGGGCATCAATCATTATCTTTCATTTGTTGTTCTTGTGGGTATTCTTATAAAATAATCTTGGCACATACTTGCTTAGTTGTGTGTAGGAAAGTTGTTTGGGGTATGTTGTTAACTATTGCATAGGCTTTGGTCCAATATATTCTAGGCTTCTAACTTACATTTCAACGAGGTTTCCATATGTCAAGATGTGAACAAGAACTATCCATTTGGTTGCAAAGTCAAATTCCATTACACTATATACAACGCCATCCTGGTTATCAATACCTTGATGCATCATGTCTATTTGTTATATCAAACAATAAGGAACGACGAAAAATCCCAATCCCAAGATGTGAGTGAATCGTCATCATCATGAATTCATCATCATCTCTAATAAAGTCTCAGTGGATCATAGACTTGTTGGATCTTTTGAAGCAACCATCAAAATCAATGGTCAATCCTCTTGTTTCTTCTATCTTCTCTCTGTGCTAACCTGGTATCATGACAATCAATAAAAACATCATCAATGCATCCATCCTGCATCCACAAAATATTAGCACACATACATCTCGCATAATCATAGCATACCATACAACATCCATCTTGCATCAGCATTATCATTTAAGTTGTGACAAATAATATAGATTTGTTATTTTAAGCATCTTATATCCTTGCATCACATATCATAAACATGCATCGCATCATTACATCATAAGTATGAACATCTACATTATCCATCCATACATCCACATGCATACATCATCACATCATAAAACTACATAGAAAATACACAAGAAATGCATCCATGAACATTTGCATACATGATCATAGCATAACATTTGCATCTCATATCATCCATCCCATAAAAACTGTATGAAAAGATATTGAAAAAGAAGTACATCCATCTATTGCATTGTATTCCATCGCATATCATATATCATCGTGTATCACATAAGCATAAAAGAAGTGCATCCATACATGATAAAGTATAAGCATGTCACATCATCATGAAATAAAGTGAACATCTCACACATCACATCGAATCTATATCCATATCATATATATCAAAAAATAATTGTCATGGTACAATATTTGAATCAATGTATGTATATCGATCATAAATACAATATCCACAAGGCTATCAAAAAGGATCCCATGAATGTATATCTGTGTAAGGAATCGGGCAATAAATCAAAAAAGTGTCTATACAATTGAGCTATCCCTGATGGCTGCTCCCCTCATTAAATTGTCTCTCTTATTTTGTATTGTTTTTTACGTTCTTGGCATATTTCTTGCATCCCAGAGCCTTTCCAGGCCCCTTGGGGCATCTTTTCACCTTTGTTGAGAAATCAACCCAAAATTCAAAATTTTTGCCCAATTTCTCGTGGGGCCAGGGAATCAGCTTAATCCTTTAGTAGTGGGCCATCTAAAAATTAGAAAATTATTATTTTTTGATTTAAGCAACAATTTTAAATCTGAAGAGCATTAGTCTTTGAACCAAAGTAGTAGGTACCTTGTTTCAAAGAGGGGGAAAATGTAGACACTAAAAAATATCCTCAATGATATCATACACTCGAATCAAATATACTAACATCATTTCCTCTTAAAACCCATCATCTTCTTGCTTAATTGATTAAATTGACTTAGCTATTTAATTAATTGCATCATTTGCATCTATTAACCTAATTAATTTATTTAGGTTAATTCTCCCCTTTCACACTAACATTTCATCTCATTAAATTAAATAAAGAAAACTATTTGATTTAAATCTCTAAATCTTCTTATTTAATTAAATAACCCTAAGTTATTTAATTAAATGTCATTTCACCTTTCCCCCCATTCATTAAATCATTTAATTAATGAATATCACTTTATTCTTCTAATTCCCCTAATTGCATGATTAAACCCTTGTTTAATTAACAATTATCTAATTAATCTAATTTCCCCCCCACTTGCAAGGGAATATTCCTCCTTTCTACATTCCTCCAAAAGGAGAATATTCCCATGGAATATTCCCTCCCCTTTTGCACAATTAAACTTTGTTTTAATTTGCAAAATATCCTTTTCTCTCACCCATGAGAATACTCTAGAAAATATTCTCCCTCCTCCAATCATTTGAAAAAGGGAATATTCTCACATAGCTTCATATGCAAGTTAACTTGTGACTTCTTGTGCAAGTTAACTTTTGACCTATTTACAGGTCAAAAGTGTGCTTGTTTGGTAGGAATGAGAACCCTTGATTAAATCTCATCTTGCATTCTCACCCATTGATGAGAATCCATGATCCATGCTTCTTCTTTCTTTCATCCTTGACCATTGATTAGCTTTTTCAATCTCAACCCTCCATTTCTCATTTGCTTTCCTATAAATAGAATACTATTTGGAGACAAATGGATCCATATTTTAACATCAAACTCATGTTGTTGAAATAATTCACACTCACACTCATACTTTGCACACATTTAACATATTTTAGTTTAAATTAGTTGCATAATAGCTTAGCTTCCATTAATGGCTTCCATAATGCATCCATTTAGCTAATTAGATAATTAGGGTTTGAATCTTTTTAGTTTAAATCTCATTTAAATTAGCTTAGAAATCATATATCTGAATCATTTAGCATAAAATTATGTTAGATTAGATTTTGCATCATACTCATTTTAGAATAAATCATGTTTTCATTCACATCACAATCGTTTCATCAATTCTCTTCAATATTATTGATTGAAAAAAGCTCACTGATCCATGGGATTGGGAAAGGGTCATCATTTCACATCAACACGATACCAATCTCACAACAGGATATTTTTTAGATGGGTTAGAGTAACATTTAAATGCTTTTGTAGTTTAGAATGCTTATTTTTAATGAATGTCTAGTTTAACTTCAATTCGACTGATCTTGTTTAGATTGAGTATTAGTGGCATGAATATGCTTTGATTCTTCATGGATCAAGCATAATCGACCCATACTAATATCCTCGGTCACAAAAGCATGGTAAGGATTGTCACATTCAATTGGAATATGCCTCGTGGGCCTACCACAGTAGTATTTGTACACAAATGAGAACAACACCTTACAACCTCGTATACAGTTTTGAAGTTATCATGTCTTTGGAGTTGGAGATCCCATCCTTGTGGGTTTCCCTTGAAGGGTTAACTGATAACAAAAATTACCAATCTAATCATTTGCATCAACTTGAGATGCTCGATGAGCACCGAGTACAGGCCCTAGACCATCTTAAGGCTTATCAACGATCATTGTCTAGATAGTATAATCAAGGTGTTCTTCCTAGAGCTTTCAAGGTAGGTGACCTGGTCCTCTATGAGAATCAAAGAAATGTAAATGCGCCACCTAATCAAAAGGGGATGTTAAGTCCTAATTGGCTAGGCCCTTACATTGTCATCTCTGTGTATGGTTCTAGTGCATATGGTTTGTCATCTATGGATGGGGCACCTCTAATAGAGCCTATTAATGCAATACATCTTCGTCAATACTATGTGTAGTTTATATGTGCCATACATGGAATGTTCACTCTTCAGGGGTTGTAGTGTTGTGTGTTTCGACATTCCTTCATTAACACATTATGAATTTTTTTTTGTTATGATGCAACCATGTGTGTGTGTGATACATACATATTGTGTTTTACTATGCTATGAATCCATGCATTACATTACATCTTTTGGTTAAGAAATTAGATCATCATTGTATTTGGTTAACACACATCCATGTGTGTTTATTAAATCATGATAGCATCTAATCTAAACATACATCCATACATATAATATCCATCGCATCAACATACATGAAAGAAAGGAACACACACATAAAGTAAAGAACACCATAATGTCAGAACCAAAATCTCATGTATATATAAATATCAACGTCATGTACATGTATCATGCTACTATCATCAAAAAATGAGTGGTTGTTGTGTATATGTATCAATGTCTATACATAAAAAATGATCTACAAAATATATAACATTGCTACAAAAAATGATATACAAAATGGTTGGCTAAACCTGGGGCATATGGCTTCATGAGCCCTTTGGCTTTGGCAGCTATGGCTGTGGCTGAGGCTAAACGGTGGATACAGAGTGGGCCCTATGCGACTGGGAAAAAAACATCGCAATATGGAATCCTCTTATCTCTCCCTCAAGAGAGGCTATATGAATATACATTGTCTTGGGTGCATCCCAAAGTTGTTGTTCCCCTATAGGCTACCTGGCGAGGTCATCGAGATTGCTCTAAAGAGTGTCGTGTGCCTACTCAGAACCATCTTCTCTCATCACAACTGAATCTCACTCGCCCAAGGAAACCTGTAGCTTTGTGAACACCTAATCCCTCTATCTTTGGGTAGAAATGGCATCAGTTGTCCTCTGCGCTACCTCCACTTTTGCCTCTTTGTACGCCATCCTCAGGCCTACCACTAGCTTGAAAAGTAGGGCATGTCAACGTCTGAGGATATTTTCACTAAAAATTGAAGAATCTCCAATAGTCCAAATTTCAGCACCATTAAGAAAGAGCTCGATGTCTTGATTCTAGAGCAACTTGAATGGAGTCAAACAGAGCTACGAAGCCCAAGTTATTGCCGGTCAAAGTTCAGTCAACAATTGGTCAACTCAAGGCCCAGGGCAAGAAAAAAAGGTCAAAATTTGATGTCACCAAAAGTGTTCAAAATTGATGTCAATGCGAAGAGCACGACAAGAGCTTTCCGACGGTGTTCGTTTTGCGCAAATCGGAGCTCGTATGTGCAAGATATGGAAGGTCAAAGCTCGTGGTTGACTAGGTTGACTTGAAGGTACAATGATGACGTCAGCATGACGTCATCATGCTGACATGGATGAATCATGAGGTGACACATGGTGGCTTCCCGAAGTTACATGTGGCGGAAATTTGTTGGACATGGCTTTATTTAAAAAATAAAAATATGAAATATAAAAGCCTACCACTCCTCCCATTTAAAAGCCTTAATTTAAGGCCTACGTGAGAAAAAGTAGGTGGGGTCTTAATTTAAAACAAAACAAATTTACCCCTATTTAAATGGGATAAAACCCCTTTAATATTTAAAAATACATGTGGTTGGGAGATCCCCTTTTTAAGGGGAACTTAAACATTATTTTTAAAGAAAAAAACAAATTTCCAACCAATTCACCCCCTATAATTAAGGATTAAATCCTTAACAAAATCAAGCCGGTTTATATTCAAAGGTGAATTATTAAGATCTCCTAATAAATCCTTAAACGAATTATGGAATAAAATTACAAGAGGCCATCCATGAAGATTTTATGTAAAATTAGATGGATTATTTTAACGGGAGGATATCCCTATGTAAATAAGGGGGGATTTTTAAATAATATTTTCTATGTAAAGGGGATATTGGGAGGTTTTGAAAATCAATTGGTTATGAACCAATTTGAGTAATTTATTTGTATAAAAAGGGTAGAATGGGGGGTGTGAGATTAAGTAATTTTTGAAGAATTTTTGGTGAAGCTGTGAATCAGAGAAACAGGGAGATTTTCTAGGGAGATTATTTTGAGCTTTTTTGTAAGTCAGAGTATTGTCATGTTGCCGAAGTGCTCTTGGTGCAATTGTAATTCTATTTTTGGAGATTAATCAGATCGGTCTCACTCTATTGGAGTGGACCCGGAGACATATTCATGTTTGTGGCGAACTCTGTTATCAGATCATTTGCACTCTCTCTCTTCTTCTTTCTCAATTTCATTATTTTCACCTTTAGTTTTTAATGCATAATTTCAATAATGTGTGCATGAATTGTATTTCCGCTTAATTTACATGTTAATGTGTTAGTTTTGTTTATGTAATTTGGATTTCATGATTTGTAAACATTAAGCATTCAAATGCAATTAGTCTATATCCTAATCAGATCAAGTCACCCTAAGAGACTAGTCACGTGGGACTGAGGATGAGGTCTGGCAGCGCAGTGAGGGCCACCACTGTATGCACTAGGCTGGAGCCCAGTCCATCCCTATGTGAAACCATAGAGAGAAGAAATATATCAATATCACGAGATGTATAGGTACAAAACTAAAGTAAAACATATATACATGAGATGAAAACTAGAAGTACCAAAATGAAATGACATAATGTAATTGATATACCTAGATTCCTTGGCTACTAGTGTGGATCAGGAGGTGGTGCAACAGTGGGGCCAACACCACTTACATCTAGCACTTCTCCCGATGCCACTAGAACCGCCGCAAGGATGACGATAGGATCTGGTGGTGTTAAAGAAACTAGGACTATGGGTGGGGGAGAAGACACCCTCCACCGTTGCCTCAACCTCTCCTTTGTTGTTGCAACCTCCTCCTTGACCTCTTGTTGCTACTTCTCTCCATCCCTATGTGCACACCTCTGCCTCAACCCTAGTGGTGCCTCTCCTTGTAGGCCAAAATCCCCCTTGGGGGCATCCACCAAAAAAATGGGTGCAGGATCGTGCACCTGCCACTAGGCCAGAAAACCTCTTGCCATGCCAACATTATCGACCGCCTACATCTCGGGTTGGTCCTGATCATCAACGTCATCATCAGAAATGACAATGTCGATGATGGTGGGTCACCAATGATCTCTGGAAATTGATTAAGCTCCTCATGGCCCATGCATATGATGGGACTATGGGAGGGATATTCTAAATGCGACCGTGTTGCCGCATAACCCGAGTCCAGTAGTAGGGCATAATAACAAAATATGTGCAACTTAGGATAAAATGGTCATGTTGTAGGTTCCTAAGGAACTTGCCATCATCTACCCAGCAGAAAAAAAAAAGGTAAGGCCGTCGCCTAACTTGGTCAGGTTGCAAGGTGTCAAAATGCAGCCGCTAGAACTACAGGTCTCCATGCCTCCACTATCGAATCAACTCATACTAGTGCACCATGGGTATTGAATAATCTCAAACCCAAGGATAGTCCTCGGGTTGTGTGCATGTAATATGGGTGAAGGCCCACACCTGCAGCAAAGTGCATATTGTTAAGCTCCAAAACTCACAATGCACATACCTGCCCAACTCCTCGTACAGGTGTGCCAGCATGCTCCTCCCCCACATAAACACCATCTTGTGCTCCTTCATCTCACAAATAGTATACACAAGGCCCTCGTACAAGTGAGAGCCTCATCCATCTATCATGACCCGAGTGGCCATAGTGATCACTAGAACTTGTGTAATAGGGAAACAACACCACGCCCCTACTTGAACCAACACATGTAAATATGATCAATGTCATCACCCCATCAGTGCGGCCCAAGCAGTATGTGACCCTGTTGCATCACTCTTGAGCTGAGCAGGTATCATCAATTGTGACCCACCCCCCACATATGGGACGATCAAGAATGTGATAGAGATACTCGAGCGTGATGGTCATCTCGCTCATCAAGAGGTGAAAGGTCAAGGTGGCTAAATGCTACTACTCTGTCAAGGCCATCAACATGGGATCATGGTAAAGCATCTCTAGCATTTGATAAACCTTCCAGAGGCCCACCCATTGTAGAAGCATCTCTTCCGCATATGATAGTCGTTGAAGTGAGTCCCGAACAAGGTGAAGCACCCGCCCGCCTAGATTCTCCCTCATCTCTGGGTAATCCTACAAAAGCAAAAAAAGATTAGAGTTAGAATTTTGATGTGCAAAAATTTACTAAGGGCCCCTGAGACGCGTGTGCACCGTGCAAATATTTGTGTGTTGCGTAAGCGTCCAAAACTGCCATTAAAGCTTGCAAGATGCTAGTGCATTCTAAGCTCCCCAAAGCATTGGTAGGATTCCAGTGTGTGAGGAGGATGAAGATGCACCAATTGGATGCTTGTTCTTTGAATCTTTCAGAAAATCACTAAAAATATTTAAAAAATGCACCAAAAGGAGGTTTAAGGACTCATTGGATCCACCTCGAGGCCCTCATGCACATCCTCCCATAGTTGGTCCAGGTTGGGATCTAGATAATATTGTTTGTGTGACATTTTTTTTACGTTTCTCTCACAAAATTCAACAAAAATCTAACGGTGAATAGTGAAAATGACCCTTCTAGGGGCCCACCTCAGTAAAAATAGGCCCCTTGAGGCCCATTTTTCCTGGTGCTTGTGGTCCTCCCATTTCTCCTACTTTTCCCCCACT
>VDFB02219171.1:0-13959 GCA_007258455.2 Sequoia sempervirens
TAAGTTTTTCATAATACTTCAAATTCAAATCAAAGCCGGTGATCAATCTTCTCTGCATCGACATTAAGACTATTAGCTGATGGCGAAGACTGGCCGTCCGCTCAAGATGATACAAGACTTCAGTTCACCAACAAAAAACTTAGAACAATTCCAGCTAATGATATATTTGCCATGCAGGTGCAACACATCCAGGCGAAAACAGAGAAACCCCCAAAGCAAGAGCAAAGCAAAAACAACAAAACAAACCAAAAGCAAACCTACACTAACCAAAACAAAGCAAAGTGGAAAACAGAAAGGAAACCTAATCTAACCATATACAAGACAAGAGCTGAAAACAACTCAAGACTAGAAATAATGCTTCAAATACTTCCCGTTGACAGGTAGTGGGATATCCTTTCCAGTGAGAGTTTTCAAACGAAAAGCATTATCTCCCAAAATTTCTGAGATTTGGTAAGGTCCAAGCCAAAGTTTATCGAATTATTCATGCTCTCCCCTACGGTTGTGGGCTCTATCCCAGTAAAGAACCAAGTTAGAAATCCTAAAAGCTTTAACCTTGGCTCTTTTATCAAACCATCTCTTGACAACCCCTTGATGTTTAGCAAAGTTTTCTAGGGCTTTGTCTCTTTTTTCCTCAAGGTGCAAGAATTCAGCAAGTCTAGCCTCACGTCTATCTCGCTCATCATAATAATCATTAATGAACTGCAAAGTGGGGATCTTCAACTGAATGGGAAACATAGGATGTAATCCATAAACTAGGTAGTAGGGTGATATTCCTATGGAAGTCTTATGTCTTGTGCGATCTGCCCAAAAAGAAAATCTAAGTTGGGTATGCTAGTCCTTCGGATTTCTTTCTAATAGTTTGTAGATAACAGTCAGAAGATTTTTGTTGGATGACTCAGGTAAACCATTACCCTAAGGGTAATAGTTGGATGCAAACTTGATGATAGTCCCATGATCAAAAGCCCGGTTATAAAACTTTAACGATGAAAACGCATGACCATTATCACAAACTAAAGACATAGGACATCCAAAATGATTAATGATACCTGATTTGATGAAATTAATTACTACCTCTGAAGTGCATTGCTTGCAAGAAAGGGCCTCAGTCCATCTTGTAAAATAATTAGTGACAGTAAGGATATACCTGTGTCCTACAGAGGAAGGCGGATTGATGGGACCTATGAAGTCCATCCCCCACTGTCCAAAGGGTTTTACCTTGAATATTGGTTGGAGTGGGAGTGAGGCATACTTCTCTCTGGTGGCTATAGTCTAACACACATGACAAATTCAGATGTGGTTGTATGTATCTTTGAACAGTGTAGGCCAATAGTAACCAGCTCTAAGAATCTGGTTCGCTGTAGAAGGGCTGATCCATGCCCTGTACCGTATTTGTCATGAAATTCCAACATAACTCTTTTAGATTCTATCTTTCCTAGGCATCTTAAGTACACACCCTCATGATTTTTCTTATACAGGACAACTCCTTTCAACATGAAGCTATTGTCTTTTATTCACAACGCCCTTCTTTGTACTGAATTAAGATGATCAGGGAATCTCTGAGTCAGAAGATAATGAACAATATCATCATACCACTCACCATGAGAGACATCCTCTAGATTATAACTCTGAGCTGTAAGGTCAGGGCCAGTTTCTGCCATTGTCTTTGTAAGTCCTTTCCCTCTTACCAGCTTCATGGGCTGAATCTCAATATCATACTCTTGTACCATAGTTACCCACTTGGCTCTACATTCCCCCAGCTCGTTCTGCATCAATAATAGCTTAACTGCAGGATCAAGAACTATAGCAAATATTTTATTTCTGAGGATATAATGCCTAAATTTCTTTACGGGTCTGACCAAAGCATAAGCTTGCTTTTCCAAACTTGGGTATCTCAACTCTGCATCCTTCAATGGTGCACTCATGAATGCTATGGGATGCTCATTTCCTTGACCCGACTTTTGAGTTAACATAGCAGCACAAGAATGATTAGAGGAAAATGAATATATAGAATGGTTTAGCATAGTTTGGACTTACCAAAACATAAGCTTTAGCAATAGCCCTCTTTATCTCTGCAAATGCTTCTTTCACCTCTGCATTCCATTCAACTTTGGCCTCCTACTTTAACATTGCGTTCAGTGGCTTAACTATTTCTGCGAACCCAGTGATGAACTTCCTCACAAAGTTGATCTTGCCAAAGAATGATTTCATTTCTTTCTTACTAGCAGGCAGTGGAATCTTAAGAATGGCTTCTATGTGCTCTGGATCAATGGCAATTCCATTTTCAGAGAGAACATTCCCCAACAATTTACCTTTTGCTACTCCAAAGATGCATTTCTTTGGGTTGAGAGATATCCCACACTCTCTACATTTCTGAAAAACTTTGCATAAATTTGAGATATGATCACCTCTGTTCTTGGGAAAGACCATTAGATCATCCATATAAATGATTATGTAGTTACCAATGATGTATTTAAAGGCTATGTCCATTGCTCTTTGGAATGTAGCTCCAACATTAATCAAGCCAAAAGGAATCCTCCTGTAAGAAAAAGTGCCCCACTTAGTGGTGAAAGTAGTCTTGTGCCTATCCTCATACTGTACCATGACCTAGTTGTATCCTAAATAACCATCTAAGAAGGACATCATCTAAGATCCATTGATGATCTGGAGCACTTCATCCAGTGAGGGTACCAGATAATTATATTTTTCTGATGCTTTGTTTAGGTTCTTGAAATCCACACATAGCCGGATTTCACCATTTTTCTTTCACACTAGAACCAGGTTTGCAACCCAAGTAGAATGTTTGACTGGGAATATTATCCTTGCAGACAACAGTTTCTGCACTTCCTTCTGTATTATGGGTTCCAGCAAAGCATTGATGGGCCTTTGCCTCTATCTGAAAGGCTTTACTCCTGGATTGAGAGGAATAGTATGGGTTATGATTGATGTATCATAAGTCTTGAAGTCTTCATAACCCCAGGCTATCACATCTAGATATCTATGTAATGCATCAATAATTCCTTGTATTTTTTTTGGAGTGCACACTTTTCCAATGAGAACATTTTTGACATCTTCCTGAGATCCTACATTATATTTGTCACACTGTCCACTAATAGACCCTTTCCTGGTATCATGTTCCTGATCTCTGATTTTGTCCAAATCAAAGATCCTCTCTAGTTGCACCATTCCCCTAGGAATTTTGTTGGTCTTCAGATTAATTACCCCTTCCAAGTTCATCTCAGCTTCTTGAAGTTTAGTTTCGTCAATGATTTGAGAAGCGAAGACATCAGTACTAGTAATAAAATCTAAGATATGCTTGTCGTCTTCAAATACCTGGAAGTTGGTGATATTATTATAAGTCAGAAGTCTTTGAGTCCATCGGTAAGCTTCTTTAGTCGAAAGGCCAGAACATGAGTACTAGTTACTGAGCAAGAGAATCAGCTGTTTGGTTCTTATTTCATGGAATCAACTAAATGTTGAAGGAACAAAATCCTTCAATGAGGTCCCACACTCGGTTTCTATAGTTAGTCATTCTCCTATCATGACAAGAGTATTGTCTCCTAACTTGCTTGACTATTAACTTAGAATCTCCAAAAACTTGCAAGATCTTAACTCTTTTCTTCAATGCCATTAACAGTCCATGCACCAAGGCTTCATATTCGACGAAATTATTCGTACAATGAAATTAAAGTCTATGAGCATCAAAAAATGTCTTACCTCTTGGACTAATTAGCTCGAAACCTGCCCCAACTCCATGCTTTGATTTGGACCCATTGAATCTTAAAGTCCAACAACGTGACTTCTGAGTTTCTTTGCCTTTTCACTACACTATTACTCTTAGGAGCTCTTGAAGGCACTGCTCTCCTTTAGGATCATTTTGACATTTAGGATATCAATTTTGGCTGCAGGAGTGGGGTTGATACATTTCTGTATTTGTTCCACTACAACCTGGCATAAACAACAGTCCAATTCTGAATGAGAGGCATTATGTACCCTGCACCAATTGGGAAAAAGTAGTTCTCCAAAGTTCATTCCCCTTCCCAACTGAACTTGATCTTGAATGCACTTATGAATGAACTCTTGAAAACTATCCAACAAACCAAGCTGACTATCTTCCAGGTCATTACCATTTTCATTTGGTTTTTTCAGGACTTCAATACTACTAGATTCTACTGTAAGGTCTACAGGTGCTGTGTGGAACATAAGAACTTCTTCCATATCTGGCTCTTCAAGAGGAGCATCAAGCATATAGTTACCCATATTTACTTCTGATACCAGAATTTCAGTAGAAGTTTTCTGATATTCTATAATCATGTACTTCATTCGGGGTTCTCTTTCAATCCTAATCTAGTTTGGCACTCCCTTCCAGGGAAGCCACATATGGGAGTGATCAGTCGAAACATATCCATTCAAGGCCCTGGTGAAGTCTCTTCCTAGAATTAGGCCATAAGCGTCAGGTATGTCAGCTACCTGTATATTGATAACCTGCTGAATCCGAGGATCAGAGGCAACTTGCATGTGAATCATATTTAATTCTCCTACAACATTGACTTTAGTCCTATCCAATTGTGTGACTTTCTTTTGTGAGTCAGCAGGGGTAATACCCATAGCTCTACATACACCGAAAGGCATAACATTGGTTGAAGCACTAGAATCCAGCAGACAATTATGCATATTCTTACCGAATATTCGAACAGAAATCAAGAATGGAGGTGTGTCTGTCTTCACTTGAAACAGAGTTAAGGGAGTATGTACTTTAGCAACTTGAGATTTGTCTTTTTCTTTCCCAGTATCTCCAGGGGGCATATGGACTTGCTTATGAGTCTGATTTTGTCTTCCTATTGACTGAGAACTAGATACTCTATTGACATTCTCGCTAACTGATTTATCTTGTGACATGGAATTTGCATTATAAGATCCTAAGACTGCATTCCTAATGGATGGAACTCTTAATAACTCGAATGTAGATAGATTTACCTTCAATTTTTGGAGTTCTTCAGCAACATACGCGGCCAATTGTTCTTCATTTAAATCAGTAGGAGTCTCCCTCGGGTATTCCACCATCTTTTCCTTATTTGCATCAACATTTCTCCCTTTTGGTACATCAGCATGTCCTGGATCTTGAGATAAATATTGCTTGGACATCTGAGGCAGTGATGGATTATTGCTAGCATTAGGGTCTAGAGGTGTGTTGAAATTATTTGGTGCAATGGAAGTAGTAAAGGGGCCTCCAGCCTGTGGGCACCTATGTGGCAACTCCCTCAAGTCATATTTCTTGATAGGTCTCTAGAAGGTTTGCACTTCTTCAACATAAGACTCTTCTTCATCTCTGAGACCATTATCATTCATTGAACTCTCATCAAATAACTGTGTCATTTCATCTCCATTACATACCTGGTCTGTTTCTTCCTCCAACTGGTCAAATTATTCTTCAGGTACATTCTCCTTACTTTGAGGAAAAGGAGCATGGTTCAACACCAACACCGGTGAGTCATACGGATTGGATGGTACTATTTCTTGACCGCTTGCATTTTTCTCCACTTCGTACTGAAAGATTGAGGCCGTTGTTTGGAATTCTTGACAGTCTAACTCAGAATGCTGACTAGTCTTGTGGAGCCTACACCACCCTGATAAAGCAACCTCGGCTAGGTATACACCGCCAGGAGGCTTCTCTTGATTAACTGGTTGATTGGCGGACCGATTGACAAGCTGGCCAACTGGTTGATCCAATGGGGGGTGGGGACTCTCCATTGTTGGGCCCTCAGGTCTCCAAGTCTTGTTCTATCCCCGATGGCTGCCTCCTATCGAACCCTTCTTGTCCACCACCTCACAAAGTTCGCCTCGAGGGTTGTCCTCATCATAGTTTTGTCTTCTATCATTATTGTACTGGCCATTATTAAATCCCTCATCATTTTGTAACCAGTCATGGTTATATCCTATCATTATTGTATCTATAGACACTTAAAAATGACCTAGGCCGCAAGCTTCATTTTACCACTTCGTCCTAGCATAATTATGACACTTAATTATGTCCATGGTCCATATTCAACTATTGAGTTAAATAATTCATAATTATTTAATTAATTCATGTCCTTTTATTCTTCAGGATTATTAAATAAATAAATTTTATTTATTTATTAAATACGCCATTAATTGTCTAAGTCTTCCTTAATTAAATAAATTTCTTAATTTATTTAATTACCCTTTGTCATATATTTCTTCCTGATTATTAAATAAATAAGTTTTATTTATTTATTTAATATGTCACTAACTGTCATAATTAAATGAATTGATTAATTTATTTAATTAATTAATCTTATTGCTAAATTAATATTCCTCTCATTTTAAATAAATGAAATTATTTAAAATGTCATCACAATCTTAATCACAAATTCATTTTGGTAAATAATCTAAAAAAGATTATTTATTTGTCTCACAAAATCCATATTTTGAGTTGATTGAGCTTTCTTCCAAAATCAAATAAAGCAAGGTGTTCTTGATTTTATCAAATTTGCTTTTCAGTCCACCTTTTATCTTTTTGATTTTTGGAATCTCACAAAGCAAGCTATCTCTTATCTTCTTAATTTTGAAAATCTTTATTTTTGAAATTAATTATCTCATCTTTTCTCCACCTTCAATCTGATTTTCTCAGATGACATCTTGATCACTCATTTAAGGATTTTACCCTAACACTAATTAGGGATTATCAAATGAAATCTTGTCCTCTAATTTTAGGTTTCTGTCAAGAGTCGATCTTGTTTGTCCATTTAAAATTGTGTTTTCTATAAAATGTAAATTTTACTCATAATTTAGGATTCGATCCACCACTTCATTAATATAGGCATTATAGTCATTTAGCATTCATAGTTATATTCATTTATCATTGTCATAGGCATAGAAATTTAAGATTCAAATCCTTCAAAGCTTGTTTAGGACAATGGCATAGTCAAGATTGCTCACACACTCGATCTGAGGGCAACACAAATCAACAAGTTAGAAGGTGTAATGGAGATCAGCCATGGAGATTGAAGACATGGGTGAGATTGCTCTCTATTTTCTGTGTTTTCATTTACTTTCCTTTGCACTTCATTATTTTCTTTGGGTTTATTGTTTTTATTCATTTGATAAACTAATCCCGAAATTTACCCATTGATCGACAAGACTTCAGCCCGACGCTGCCCTCTATCAAAGTTCTATCCTTGTGGATTCTCTCTGTTCTGATTGGACTACATATTTCTCTGAGTAGCTTGCAATTGACTGTTCTGGTTCCTCAAGTAAGTCACCTCCATATTTAGCTTCTTTATTTGTTCAGATAATTCATCCAGTCTTTCCTTCTTAGGATTACTGTATGGAGGCTGATTCACATTACTTTGGGAATACCTCGCTGCAGCATTGGCATTTAGTGATTGGTTCAAGACTTCAGAATTCTGTAGGTATGAAGGATAACTAGCCTGATGCTGGGTGTGTAGGGGTTGATTCACATTTTGCTGGGGGTAACTCATCGTGGATAACACTTGTCCCATAGGAGGCCTTGGGTGAGGGACCAGAGGTGACTGAGGTACCAGATTCATGATTGGAGTATGGTTTGCAAGAGCCTGGTTGAGAGCTGGAACTTGTCCAAGGTGAGCAAAGGGTCCTAATGAGGGTAGAGGCCCAGACAAATGTTGCCTTAGATTAGTGCTAAATTTCACAGCCTCTGCATATGCATCAAGTAGACTAACATGAGGATTATTACTCCGCTTCATAAAGATAGCCGTCAAACTATCAAGTCCCTCATAATAAACTTCTAGAGCAGTGGGTTCATCAACAACATAAGGGGTCTGTAGTTTGGTATAAGCACGATGAAACCTATTGTTGAAAGATCCTATAGGCTCATTGACCTCCCTTTTAACATTAGTGAACTGACGATAGAGCTCATTGGAACTAATGGGTATTTAGAACTTTTGCAGAAAGGCAGGCTCTAGCTCAGTCCAATGCCCGATAGACCCAACAAGCAAATGGTTGTACCAATAGAATGCATCTTCCCCTAGTGAATAAGGAAATAATCTACAAGCTACATCCTTATGATTTATCCCTCTATCCTTGAGGCCAGTCTGAAAGATCCTGATGTATTCCTCGGCGGTCCTATTTGGATCATTGACATGGAATTTTGAATAGAAGTGTTCAGGGTTTTTGGGCATGACATTGTAAATGGAAAAACTTAATGGAGATGGGTTGGTTGCTAGGAAAGCCATTGGTGGAGGTGGGGGTGGTAATGGTTGATTTATGAATGGCCAAGGTTGTGGAATGGGAATGTCCTCAGACTCAGATGAACCTGATGAAGATGGGGATGATGGAGATGAGGGAGGTGGATGGGATGATGATGACTCTCCCCTTCTGTTGGTCCTTTTAGACCTAGTAGGGTCTAGTAATTCTTGAAATTTGTCCTCTCCTAGAGCAGATCTTGTTCTTCTTCTAAATCTCTCAAGAGAGATGGTGTTCAAAAATTGATCCAGCTTGCTTGTTCAGGCCCTCCTTCTAGTGCCAATCCGTTGATGGTGTTTTCTGCATAGCAACAACTCAGACAGAATATGATATTCTATCTCACTTGAAAGGTAAATCTCTATCAGCAAGCTTCAAGAGATAACCACAAGGTCTCTAATTTAAGGTCTTGACAATGCATAAACAACTCAGTGATAATGTGAAAATGCTGGTAATCACAATGGGACCTTACTACAAGCAAAATACTGAATCTCAATCTATTAGATTTAACAATATGATGATACTTTAATCCTAGATCTAACCCAATAATCAAAGAAATAGAAGAATATAAGGGTTTCAAAGAGATTTCTAAACTTAATACTAAACCTAAGATTAACAATGCAAATGATAAACACTGAAATGGACCAACCCCTCAAAACTGATCTCTATTCAACCTAGATAAATCTCCAATCTTGTAGAAACAGTGCAATCTTCTAAGGTGTTAGAATTTTCAAATCATGACCATTTATTCAAACAACCCTATTGCAATTGAAATGAAAAAATCCTCACAATCGAACTAAACACAATGAATATGAAGTCTAGGCTAACTTTACAAAGCAACTAACAATCAGTTGGTTGCGAAAAGTATGGACTGAGGGATTTCCGCAACATTCAAGTACCAAATCACATAAATTATTGAATCAAATATAATCTAAATATTAACCAACTCAAAGAAATTTTAAAGATGGAATAATAGGAACCATGCAAGACAAGAGAATACAAGTATGGCACCAAATCACAATGTCATTACTTGCATTCAAATCATCCACTGTAGCAACAATTTCAGCTTTCTGTTACAATATTTTCTTGAGAACAACTACTTGCTAACTTGCCCTACTTGATTCGCTTCTAACTATTTTTTCCTATTCTACTTCTATCCTCTAACTTCTAACTTCTTAACCCTTATAAATGAGGCGAAACGCCAAATATAGAATCCCTAGAAAAACCCGTCAGCCCAGCAAGAGCCTCGCAGCATTAATGGCACAACAACCTAGCCAAGAGAAAATTTAAAATAGGTCAAATAGGCATTAAATGCACGTTCCATCCAAGTCCACTGGGAATCCGCAATGCAGTTCGGACCAATGCGTGGGAAGATAATAGGGAAGCACAAATCGCGCTGCAGCCTATCATTAACTCCTTTCCCTATTATCCTCATTTCGACCCAACATTTCATGAACTTTCAAAAGCGTCCCATCCAAGTCAGCTACTAATGGAAAAGGAAAAACCCTAAGTCAATTTTCAATGGATGCAATTTCCTCTCTTGACCGTTTGACCGACTTATCCCAATCCACCTTATATGTCATATACTTATCAATAACTGCAAGGTAGGTGGCTGCATCATCCAACTAGTGCTCAGAAATGAAATCATAATTAATTGGGGCATAAACATAATGCCACCACTCCCTCAACTATTCCAAGCTCAAGTACTTGGGCATGATCTTCCTTCTTCCCATCGTAATTTCAAAGAAGGCAATAGAGCCATTGTAAACCCCAGTTAGGGTGTCATCAATCTGCCTCCTTTGTTTGTAAATATTCTTCAACACTTTCTGCCTGATTTGCAATGCCTCATACCACTCCCATGGTTCGATAGCTTTGGAGGAAGGAATAATTCCATTACTTACCAACCTATCCCTGGTGTACTCCATGATAGTCTTGGTTTTCTACAGAAGGAGATTCGTGTCCTCCTTATCTTGTTGTGCCAACACCGCCTTCAGCCAATCAGTCACCATGATAGCATCCTTCCCGGTTGACAGAATCTCCTTAATGGCCTCATTACCTTTAGTCCACACGCCATGCAGCCAACTCACTATGGCAAGATTGGAAGCCTTCATCCTTTCAAGCTCGGTAATGGTCTCCTAAGGTAAAGGCCTTGTAGCAGAAATTGAGGGATTAATAGATTGTAGGGGCTTCATTAATTCCTCCAACATTTCCTGAGATTTTCATTCTTTCTTAAACTCCTGCTTGGTCTTCATTTCCTTTCTCAATCTACCCACAATAACTACACTGGAATCCTGGTAATCTTCAATATCCTGCTCGACTGATGTAGGCCCCAAGTTGAAAGTCTGCACATTATAATCCTTTCTAGCGACATCATCTCTATTTTTACCTGGAGCAGGGGTGGCAATGTGAACAACTCTGTTATGAGCTTCGTCCCTTTCAATCCTCAAGATCACCCTAGCCTTCTTCTTACCTTTGTCTTTTCCAATTTTAGCTAGGAGCTCATCCCAATTCGGTGGTGTGTCCTCCACTACTACCTATTTCCTCTTTATTTCTCTGTCAAGCCATTCCGGAATGGTAGGCTCCACCTGCACTTGGCTCTTCCCTACTCATTCTTATTGATCTCCTACTATCTCCTCTCCCAAATTATGTTTCTCAGGGGTCTCATCCTTATTCCTTTTCTCTTCGATGTGTTCTTCCTCATGTTTAGGTGATGGGAATTTTACTGTTTCTTGTCCGCTCGGAGGGACTTCTTTGGTTCTAACAGGGGAATCTGTATATGCAACCTACGGGGACTGCATTAGCTTCTCAATTTCTGCCTCTACACTATGAAGATCACCTTCATGAAATTCTTCTCCCTCAGTGTCCGGATGATCCTCAGCATCCTCTGACTCACCTGGTTTGTTGTGAGCTCCATGAGTGGAAGGCACATCATCATGCTGCTCCTCATGAGAAACCACTGGATGGGGATCTACTTTAGGCACACTGTCCCTGGGAGAAGGAGTCCTAGACCTCCTTGTATATACCTTGGACCTCTCCTCTGAACTTTCAACATTTACCACTGGCGTGGTAACTTCTTCCTCCCCTACCTTGGAGCTAGCCTTCTATGACAATTTTATGATTCTCTTCCTTTTGGGTACATGATCATCAGCCTCAGGATTTTGCTCGGACTTCTTAGTCCTTGTTCTCTTCTTTGCCTTTGGCTTTCTCTATTTTTCTGCTTCCTGGGCGTTCTCCCCTTGAACACCTTTTATCTTGATTTTGAAAGGAGAACCCAACTTACCCTTTCCCTTAGGATCCTGCTCAGTAGATTCTTCAAAGGTGGAGTGGGGATCCAAATCTCCCATTAGCGCATAGGTGCACTGTACACCATTATTTTCCAGCTCCCACAGCTTATGCTTTAGCCACATCCTAGTGAATTTGATAACAGGATCCACCAATTTTTTTAGTTCTATCTTTTCCTCCTCCAACCAATCCACATCACCAATTGGCCTATCTTTTACTGCTTCATAGGCATGATCCTAAATTAGGTTTCCATCATCCCCCAATTGATCAAAAACTGCCTTTACATTATACAAACAGACTACATCCACTGGAAGCTTAGAGAATTTCTTCTTTCTGACCTCATACTCATCACTACAATTGGCCCAATAGTCTTCCAGATCAACCCTATGGCTATATTCTCTATTGGCCTTCTTGTGAGCTTCGCCTGTGATATCAAACCTTGATCTCTTAGAATGTAAAGATAGATTGAGGGTATTCATTTCTTCCTCTGAAGCTTGGGCAAAAATAATGGAAGGACATGCCTCTCCAGTACCAATCCTTAAGGGAAAATCTCCACCAAATCCTGTCTTGTGTTTTTCTTTCTTGACAATAGCATCAACGTCACAAATTTGTCTAGTTACTTCCAACAATATAATGTGATCAGTGGGATACCTTGGAAGTCTGTATGGGGCCCTTTGGCAGCCATCAATTTGAATGTAGGAGAAGGTTGGGAATTGTATAAACCAAGCTCCATACTTCTTGATGAGCTCCTTGGCTTGATCTAAAATTCTAACATGCTCTGCTTCTTGAAGCATTTTGGTGATATACATGGTAAATGCATCATTTTCCCTCCTATAGTTTTAACTTCCTAAATGCAATTGAGGGAAAACTTCATAAATAACATCCTGTCCAAAAATTCCCTTTGTATCCAATCCTTTGTAGGGATGGAATCTTGCAAGTGCATAGACCAGATATGAAGTCATTGTGAAAGTCTTGGTTTGCAACACATTGGACAACTGTTCATGGAGTACTCTACTAATCACACTAGCCCAATTATAATCAATCAATTCTTGCTCCATCCTTACAATGGCATGGCACATCCAATTCTCAAACACTCCTGCATTCCTCAATCCAACCACCCTCCTGAGTAATGTAATAGAATCATAGTACTCCTTCTTGAACTTTTCCCTGAATAGCTGCTTGGGCAGTTTGGAATAGTGTGACTTAGGCTTCTCTAGCCAAGAGTTGATGAATTACTGAGATTTCATAGTTTGCTCCTTGTAGAATTCCTTGGCGGACCCCATGTTGAATGCCACCATGTGAGACCTATCTGGCATATCAAAAGTCTGAGCAATGGAGAAAGGGTTTAGGTTTTCTATCACTGTCCCTTGAGGACTGATAATCTTTTGTGTACCCTGGTCATAATTTTTGGCACATTCAAGGACAAGATCATAACACTGTACCGTTGAAGGGAAACCCCCCACATGTGCCAAACCTGACTCCTTCATCCTTCTGGGCACCAAAGGAAGATATTTAGCCCCATTATTTCCTTGAACTCCTCATAGTTCCATTGCCCAACGTTTGTATCAGTCACCTCTAACTAGATCGATGTGACCTTGATCTCAGGAATCTTGCTCTTAATGTCCATTTTGATCCTTTCTACTTTAGACACAAAGGATCCCTCTGCTACCTTACTAGATTCGGCTTGTATCCATCACAAAAATTATAATAAAAACCATAGGAGAGCAAGGTTAATTCATCAATTCATCGTTAGAGTGAATATCATATAACCAAAGTGTTATTAAATCTCATATGAGATGATCACAACAAATTTCGGGTTTCAAGACCATCCGCGGAATCTGAACCAGAGAGGAATTTCGGGAAATGCTAGACCGAACGGATTCCAACGGAATAACCAAGAAACACCTACTTAACCATTAAACCTGATCATGATCAATTAATTAACCACATGGGAAATCCAAATATGACGCGGAATAATCATTAGATGTATCACAAATCATAAACAAATCCAATTATCTCACGTTCCTTTATATTTCATCAGATTTCGAGGAAATCCGTGAGGGATGGATTCCCATGAAGAACGAGCCAGATAAGAGACTTCAGAAAATCAGAGAGATGCCAGATTTCAGAGAAATTCGGACTCGACGGAAATCCACGGATAAGGAAAAACTCTGAACCAATCAGTGCAAAATGATGCACTTCGGCCAAACAAGTTTCATTCAAAATGAGCTCACACCGAGTGGGGCATGTCTTGCCGACCGGCAATGAGGATATGTAGGTTGATGAGAGACTTTCTCTTCGGGGTGAGGTTACGGCGAATCCTTTTGTCTCACCAACTTTCGGGGCCTAAGCAAACACTTCGGCCAGACTAAATTTTTTCGATATGAGGTCTCAGCGAAGTTGCGATGTCTTGTCGACCGAAGATATAGCAAACATATC